>BLSH010279183.1:402922-432095 GCA_018402905.1 Glandirana rugosa
CCCCTAATCCGACTAACATCTAAGTGAAGGTTTAATAAAGATAATACCTTCTTCAAAAGTCCATTTAGCTCATGTTGGCGGACTGATGAGTTAACAAAAGGATACTGTCCGCTACGTTTATTACCTCTTCTAGAGTCAACACGTCTACTGCGTAAATCTTCATCTTAATCTTACTAATCACCACTGGATATTTCACGGACGTGGAAGGACGACGACGAGTCGGGAGATAGACTAGACACTAGGGATGTGAATATTTATAAATCCGATGTAACCCCCACACTGGGAATGATGAAGACCGCCCCCCAGTCGGGAAGGATGGTGTCATTGGCCGGCTCTTGTAGGGATCACAGATCAGATAGAGGGCTGAGCAGCAGCAGGAAGGTGCAGGCACTTTATAGGTCACCACTAATCATTCTAATTCTACTTCTAAATGCGTCATCTGCACAACTGAGATCTTCTCCATTATTTGCATCGCCTGTCATAGGAAAACAATTGAGTAGTCAGGCGGTTGTACTCGATTTACCTGAAAACTTCTTCCATAATAGAAATAATTTGGAAGTGAATCTACAATCAGCCTAATCCCCGGGTTGTGTTGGTGCTCCTGCAATATACGGAGAGTACTTACTGTACAGCTCATCGTAATTCCACCTGCAGGTCAGACATTGGTTGGGAATGCACACTCACCGGCCACTTTACTAGGCACACCTGTTCAATTTATTGGTAACACAAATTGCTAATCAGCCAATCACGTGGCAGCAACTCTATGCATTTAGGTGTCTAGACGTGGTGAAGACGACTTGCTGAAGTTCAAACCGAGCATCAGAATGGGGAAGAAAGGGGGTTTAACTGACTTGGAACGCATCATGGTTGTTGGTGCCAGACGGGCTGGTCTGGGTATTTCAAAAACTGTTGATCTATTAGGATTTTCACACACAACCATCTCTCGGGTTTACAGAGAATGGTCCAAAAAAGAGAAAAATATCCAGTGAGCGGCAGCTGTGTGGAGGAAAATGCCTTGTTGATGTCAGAGGTCAGAGGAAGATTGGAAAAACGTTCCCTGGTCTGATGAGTCCGGATTTCAGCTGTGACATTCAGATGGTGGGGTCAGAATTTGGTGCATGGATCCATCCTGCTTTGTATCACTGGTTCAGGCTGGTGGTGGTGGTGTAATGATGTGGGGGGTATTTTCTTGGCACACTCTGGGCCCCTTGGTACCAATTGAGCTTCGTTTAAACACCACGGCCTACCTGAGTATTGTTGCTGACCATGCCCATCCCTTTATGACTGCAGTGTTCCCATCTTCTGATGGCTCCTTCCAGCAGGATAATGCACCATGTCACAAAGCTCCAATCATCTCACCACTGGACAATGAGGTCCCTGCACTCCAATGGCCTCCACACTCCCCACATCTCATCCAATAGAGCACCTTTGGGATGTGGTGGAATGGGAGATTCACATCCTGGATGTGCAGCCGACAAATCTACAGCAATCGCGTGATGCCATTGTGTCACTATGGAGCAAAACCTCTGAGGAACGTTTCCAACACCTTGTTGAATCTATGCCACGAAGAATGAAGTCAAAAGGGGGTCCAGCCCGGTACTAGCAAGGTGTACCTAATAAAGTGGCCGGTGAGTATAAATTAGAACATGATTTTTGAATTCATACAGAAGCTCTCACTGGGTACAATAAGGGTTTTTCCAGCCCTTTTCATACAGTACTCCTAGAATACAGTTCCTTCTACATTTTCGTAATTGTATTAACCACTTGACATCCACGCTGTAGCCGAAAGACGGCGACAGCACGGACCTCAGATGCTGGGAGGGCGTCCATGTAGGTCCTCCCATTCTGGCAACGCCTGTGTGCCCCAGGGGGGCGTGTGCATGGTGCGCTCTGTGTTCATGGAGTCCTTCAGACTCGGCTGATCACAGAGCAGGGTAAAGGGCCAATCACAGCGGGCCCTTTACCACGTGATCAGCTGTCAGCCAATGACAGCTGATCACCAAAGGAAACAGAAGCCGGTTACCGGCTTTTTTTTCCTTCACGCTGTCAGCATGAAGAAAAGAATAAAGCCGGTAACGGGCTTCTGTTAGAGGGACATCGGTCCCCTAAGTGCCAACCAGTGCTGATGATCAGTGCCCTCCAGTGCTGCAAATCTGTGCCCACCAGTGCCATCTATCAGTGCCCATCAGTACTGCTAATCAGTGCCACCTATCAGTGCCACCTATCAGTACCCATTAGTGCCACCCATCAGTGCAGCCTCATCAGTGCCATCTATCAGTGCCCATCAGTACCGCTAATCAGTGCCTCCTGATCAGTGCTCATCAGTGCCACCTATCAGTACCCATTAGTGCCACCCATCAGTGCAGCCTCATTAATGCCACCTATCAGTGCCCATCAGTGCCTCCTGATCAGTGCCACTTATCGGTACCCATTTGTGCCACCCATCAGTGCAGCCTCATCAGTGCCATCTATCAGTGCCCATCAGTACTGCTAATCAGTGCCTCCTGATTAGTGCCCATCAGTGGCACCTATCAGTGCCCATCAGTGCCGCCTGTCAGTGCCACCTCTCCGTGCGACCTATCAGTACCCATTAGTGCCACCCATCAGTGCAGCCTCATCAGTGCCGCAGCGGTGATCAAATACCACCAAAAGAAAGTTCTATTTGTGGGAAAAAATAAAAAATTTCATATGGGTACAGTGTAGCATGACCGCGCAATTGTCCTTCAAAGTGTGACAGCGCTGAAAGCTGAAAATTGGCCTGGGCAGGAAGGGGATATAAGTGCCCGGTAGGCAAATGGTTATAAGAGGAACCTATAGGGTGCCCCTACTGACCTCCTTATAAAATCAAGGTAGATATAAATCAGCCCTAAAAGTTGTTGGTCAATAAGTATACTGTGTACTTACCTACTGTACACCTGGAGCTAACCTCAGGTGATGGTCTGCTCTACCCGTCCAGTCGTCAGTACTCGGTGCCCAGGTGCAGGGTGCATCTTTTGCCTTTGGCTTGTCTGGCCATGACATCTGAGCTTATTAATGGGATACCAGGGCTAGCCAATCATTGTGGGGGGGCAAGACAAGACAGTTGGCCTACAATGAGGGGCAGGAAGGATGGGCACAGTGCACATCTGTGTGTCATTTTGGCAACAGCCTTTTTGTCAGTGACTGCCTACTGCCCGGAGGAGACCGCTGTACTAACATTGGATTGTTAGTACAGCGGCTCCAACCAGAGCTGTTTTTTTTTTTGTCCAACCCACTGGGTTGAGTGGTGTGTATTAGGCTTTACTTGCCAACTTATGTAAGTTAACAAAAGGGTGCAATGAAGTGTAGCTCAGTTGTTTCACAGCAGCCAAGTATTGAGATTGTTCTGAGGTGAACAAAAGAGCTGAAATGGGAGTAGTGATTGGCACCTATGTCCACATCTACAACATAAATAAATCGCTGATCGCACACAGGCAGAGATTAGCACAGGGCCATCATTAGAAAACAGGGGGCCCTGTACAGTTTACCTGAAAGGGCCCTCTTAAACACCCAGAAAACAATAATAGGGCAAATGGTGAATTGTGGTTCTGGCAAAACTTAGCTAACAGTGCAGGGGTCAGGAGTATGGATCATACAGAGTGCAAGGGTCAGGAGTATGGATCGTACAGAATGCAAGGGTCAGGAGTATGGATCGTACAGAGTGCAAGGGTCAGGAGTATGGATCGTACAGAATGCAGGGGTCCGGAGTATTTATCATACAGAGTGCAGGGGTCAGGAGTATGTATCACACAGAGTGCAGGGGTCAGGAGTATTTATCATACAGGGTGCAAGGGTCAGGAGTATGTATCGCACAGAATGCAAGGGTCAGAAGTATGCATCACACAGAGTTCAAGGTTAGGAGTATGTATCACACAGAGTGCAAGGGTCAGGAGTATGGATCGTATATCGTTTCAAGGGTCAGGTGTATGGATTGTACAGAGGTCAGGGGCCATGTGTAAGGATGAGACAAAGTGCAGGGGTCAGGAGTATGAATCGCACAGAGTGCAGGGTTCAAGAGTATGGATCGCACAGAGTGCAGTGGTCAGGAGTATGAATCGCACAGAGTTCAGGGCTCAAGAGCATGAATTGTACAGAGTGCAGGGGTCAGGAGTAAGGATCGCACAGAGTGTAGGGGTCAGGAGTATGAATCATACAGAGTGCAGGGGTCATGTGTTCAAGGGTCAGGCTCAGTTCAATGGTTTGTTTGGTGACTGTGGTCCCAACTGCCTTGAGAGCATTCACAAGCTCCTCATGTGTAGTTCTGGGCTGATCCCTCACTTTTCTCATGATCATCCTCACCCCATGAGGTGAAATCTTACATGGAGCTCCAGACCGAGGGCGATTGATGGTTATTTTGTATTTCTTCCATTTGCGAATAATCTCTCCAACAGTTGTCTCCTTCTTACCAAGCTTCTTGCAGATGATCTTGTAGCCCATTCCAGCCTTGTGTAGGTCTACAATCTTGTCCCTGACATCCTTGGACAGCTCCTTGGTCTTGCCCATGATTGTGAGGTTTGAATGGAAGAAAGAGATTCTGTGGACCGGTGTCTTTTATACAGATAACGAGTTGTCGCTAGGAGCGCCTTAAAATTGACAGGACTAATCTGTATATCACATGAGCACCTACTGTAGCCAGTCTGTGGGAGACAGAATTATTGTTGGTTGGTAGGGGATCAAATACTTATTCTACTCACTGATGTTTGGGCCCAGTACCGGGGGGTCTGTGCTACCCCCTATCAGTGACCCTACTCCAGTTAATATATCAGTAAGGAGCAATACACATTTCATAGGTTTTGTGCGTTAACTGCTTGCCGACCGCTGTACGACTATAAGCGGCGACAGAGTGGCTCTGTCCCACGAATCACTGCTTATAGTCGTCACTTTATTGCACGGCGGCTAGGGGCCCCCCCGCACGCTCTCTGAGCGGGGCCGCGGGTTGGGTGGACTCGATGTCCGCCGGTGACTCGCGATGCCCTGTGACAGAGCCAGAATGGAGAACCGCTGATGTAAACGGTATGTGAGAGATCTACTGATCCCTGTACTCGGGATTAGTTAGATCTCTGGTGCCCCTGACAGCCCAACCCCCTCACAGTTAGAACACGCCTAGGGAACACAGTTAACCCCTAGATCTCCCCCTGCAGGTTAACCCCTTCACTGCAAATGACATTTATACAGTAATCAGTGGATATTTACATTTCTGATCTCCAACCAATGTCATTGGTCCCAAAAAAGTGTAAAAAATGTCCGACATGTCCTCCCCAATATCACAGTCTCCATAAAAATCACAGATCACCACCATTACTAGTAAAAAACAAAAAATTGTAAAAATGTCAGAAATGAATTTTCGTGGTTTGTAAACGCGGCAATTTTTGCGCAGACCAATCAATAAACGCCGATTGCAATTTGTTTTTTACCACAAATATGAGGAAGAATATAAATCGGCCAAAACCAATGAATACATTTGTTTTTTTATATATATATTTTTTTGATTTGTATTTTAGCAAAAAGTAAGAAATTGTTTTGTTTTGCAAAATTGTCGATCTTTTTTTATTTATAGCGGTGATCAGAAATAACGCAGAGGTGATCAAATACCACCAAAAGAAAGCTCTACTTGTGGGAAAAAAAGGACGCAAATTTTGTTTGGGTACAATGTCGCACGACCGCGCAATTGTCAGTTAAAGTGATCCAGTGCTGAATCGCAAAAAGTGCTCTGGTCCTAGCATGGGAAATCCTTCCGGGGGTGAAGTGGTTAAAGATGATAGTAACCCATGAAATACTCCATAGGAAATCAAAAACTGCCTCTGTTTTCCTGCCTTAAATTAAATAAGTAGCAGAAAGATGAAAGCTAATATATACTGTATATGTGTGTGTCCAGCATCACATCTGCTCCTACTTTCAGCAAGTCCCCTCTGCTGTTAACAGTAGTCCCCAGACAGTAAATTTCGGCCAAAGCAGACTCCATGGGAACAGGAATTTAGTTTATTCCTGGAGGTCAGAGGTCACAATATGGGAAGAGGGCCAAAGAACAGACATATGATCCCCCTTTGGGAGGATTTATTGGGACACATTTTGGAGTTAGCAAGCTGTTCATTGTTTCCTGTAGAAATAGAATGCCAAAAAGGTAGTGCGAATCTTCAGTAAAAATCCAGAACATTTATTCCCACAATTGTATATCTTTAATATGGTGGAAGATCTCACAAGAAGTAGGGAGCCAGTGGTGCCCCTTGTACTCTTATCACATGTACTCAAGACGATTCGATTATCTTTCCTTCCACCATGGGTGGACCTGTGATAGTAAGCTCTTCTGTCGCTTGTAAGTTACTCGGCATGGGTGTTATTATTCTATTATATAGCACCAACGGCTATACAAACTGAAGGCAGACAGTGCAGGTACAATGCAGGTATGGTAGTTAATGGTTATCCTCTACAATGTTTCTGCTCCATTTCCCAAGAATGCAAACATAGTGGTACCTCCATAATTCACTCAGTTGTTCCGAATGCTCACTTTCCACAAATGAATGTAAGTAAACTAGACAGCACACTTAAGCCCCGTACACATGGGACGACGATCGTATACAACAGGTCGTACTCACGACCGTTGTATGCGATATCGATCGTTCGTATGCGCGATTTGAACAGTCGAACATACGACGGTCGTACAAGGGAGTTGTATGAGCAGACTAGAAAACTTGGTCGTACCAACAAGCTCTCATACGACCGTTGTATCTTGTGTAAAGAGCAGTTGGTACAACAAAGTTGTATTGTGCAAAACACGCATGCCCAAAGTCAGGAATGGCTGGATGCTAATTACAATCACCTGAACGTTCTTTCCCCAGCCGTACGATCGTGTAGTGCAGTCAGTATGCTGCATACAACAGCCAACATACGATTCGACGCGATCGTACGTGCGATCGTCGAACCGTGTGTACGGGGCTTAACTGATATGTCATTTTTGACTTTTTCCTAAAAAACAAAAATAAACCCACTGATGTATGCTGAGGGTAGGAAGGGCAGAAATGTACTTGACAAGTTATATAAATATCGCCAAAAATGCATGCTTGTAACAAAAAAAAGTCTAAAAAAAACCCTGAAATAGGGCAATGAAAGCAAAAAACTTACCAGTCCATCAGCTTTGCTCCATTAAAAAATAACATCTCATGTCAGGTTTAGCGTAATGGCTAGTAAAAAAAAAACAAAGCCAGAAAGTCATCATGAAACATAGAAATGATTACTTTTATCTTTTTACTACCCCTATAAGGGGCCGCTGGTAACAGATAGTTCTTCCATAGGTTGCTCCCCACCACAACCACCAGTCCATGCACTCCAGCTCCAATAAGGACACTTTCACTTGGACGATCCGATCAGGTCCACCTGTCAGTTTTTCGGGTGGACCTGATTGGAAGGTCCATGCATTCCTATGGACCAGTGGCTGTAAATGGACTTGATCAGAAAAAATGGAGGAGTACTGCATCCTCTACCGGGCAGACCAGACTGGAGGTAGCCAGGTGTAAACTAGGGTTGCCACATCATCCCTTTAATCCAGGACACATATGAATTGCACAGATTCTGAGGCTAATTTAATGCAGATAAGGCACTGAGTGAGTTTAATTACCACCTTAACCAGCCACAGAACCTGTGTAATTAATATGTGTCCTGGATTAAAGGGATGATATGGCAACCCTAGTGTAAACAGATGGGGCCCATTCACACCTGAGCGTTTTCAGCTAGTAAAACGCTCGGAAAAACACTCATCTCAAAAGTTCCAAAATGCCCAACAAGCAAAATCCCATTCCTTTAAATGGCCCCTTGAGTGTTCTGTCGCCTGAAGCAAAATGCCTGAAGCTCAAAAAAGTACATGAGCTTCTTTTTAGGCAGATTACAGGCGTTTATCTGCTTTTTACATTGGTGACCTTTTGACCTGTACAAAATCATGGCAAATTGAGCGATTTTCCACCTGAAAACGCTACGCTCAGGTGTGAATGCAGCCACAGTGGAGTCCAGTCCAATCCTCAACGCTGTAGCACGTCCATCCAAAAGAGTCTGGCTTGTTCATTTCCAGGGCTGTGCCCTCTTCTTCAGAGCATTGAGGATTGGACTGGATTGTGTTACATGCATTTTCCCATGTATTTCCGTGAGTGCATTGGAATGTGTTTTTTTTTTTAAATTTCAATAAAAGGGCTTCTGGTAATGCACTAGGCCCCAATGAGCCTTCTTCTTTTGGCTTTTGTTCCAGTTTGGTCTTCCCTGACCTGAAGTGGGCAGCAAGGCCGAAGCAGTGGCTCCTTGTGGTGATTGTTCCCTATTGGTTCCACAAAAGAGAAGAAGAGTGCTTTCTGGGCCACTACTTGGACCCTTAGCATTGAGGGTTCTTCCATCTGTAGTGCTGACATTTAATTTGTTTGGACAGCAGGGTCACTTTACTCCCGGCCATCCATAGAGCAGAGTGGGCTCTGTCCGTGTCCACTCTGCATAAACTGAGTGGACACAGACCTGTCATGTGCCCTGCTCCAATCAGCAGGGGATCAGCTCACATCCCTGCTGATCTCAATGTAGTACGCCCCGTGTGACATTTCCCTAACTCAATCTAGGGGATGTCTTTTTGATATTTATTGCTTGAAGAACTTTAAACAAGAGAGGGGTTAGGGCATGGGATACTCCAAAATACTGCACAGTAACAGGAGGACACTTTTCTTTAGGTTCACTCTCCAGGATTTTGCTGAGGACAGTACTCTGAGACCCTGTGTGAGTCATCTCAGTCCATAGCTTTCTCTGACACTTATATCCCAAAAGCACACATTGTCACCCGGAATTAATTCAGGGTCATTACCCACAAGTCCCCAGGACAGCTGCACACCTTCCAGCTTCCTCTCGACACAGTCAAGTGAGGGAGACAGTCCTTCTCCAGACCTTATTCCTTTGGTGAAGTCCCACAGCCAGCTTCCCAGAAAGTACACTCCAGGCCTTGACACAGCCGAGGCCTGAAAAACAGCTTTGCAGACCTCAGTGGGGCAGCAGCCCCCCCCCCCCCCAAGGCTTGTAGTCCTCCTGGGGAGAGGAGAGAGATTTTTTTTTCCAGAGCTTCACACTGTTTATCACTTCCCCAACCACCTCCTGAACACACCTCTCCAGGGATTGGCCAGACCATAATAAATATTCAGGCTGGTCATTTGAATCTCCCTCCCTATGTTCTGGAAGCTTCTTCCAAAGGCAGGGGGAGAAATCAAACTCTCAACCTGTGAAGCCCCTGAAAAAGTAAGTGCAGAAATTGCCTAGAATTATGAAGACGTGTCTGACAGTATGCTTGCAGGGTGCAGCACAACAAATATCGCAGCCCTAAGGCCCCAGTCAAATCAGTAGTGGCTGAAAAGTAGCTGCACTCAGCACTGCTCACATGTCACATTGAGGCTCTTTATGGCAGGATGTCTGGGCAATGTTCACTTAAGAGTGTACTAAGAGCTCCCATTTTTACATCTATGCATGTTTAAAGTGTATGTCAAAGCAAAAAAAAAAAAAAACATGCAGTACATGCACATCCCACCATGTGCTATTACTTTCAAGACTGCATGTACAGAACAATACTTGTTGATCTGTCATAAATGCACTTAGTGACTACAGTCCACCTGTGAGCTTACAACACAGTATATTAAGGGTTGAGTGGTGTCAGCCCTGCCCAGACATTTTTAGCTAAACCACTTACACCCAACTACTCTGCCATCCCCAAAACATAGGCATTAATATTTCTAAGAACTAGGAGGGCTAATTACTCTCTTAGAGATAACACAGTAAATGTGCACATGACACTGGGCAGCTCTGAATTTGTGACATGAACAGGTTTTTGTTTTTGCACATATCAAGCAGATATAAAGAGCTTTAAAGTAGAACTATAGGCAAAACCTTTTTCTAAAGGTTCTATTGACATGAAATGTTCACCACATGCTGGTAACAACCCACGCAATCCATACATACAAGAAAAACCAACACAAATAAGTTCAGAAATGAAGTTAGGTGTAATGAAATGGAATCACACAAGGAAAAAGTATTGAACACGCGAACTGAAATGTATTTAATACTTGGTACAAAATCCTTTGTTGGTAATGAAAGCTTCAAGACGCCTCCTGTATGGAGAAACGAGTCGCATGCATTGCTCAGGAGTGATTTTGCCCATTCTTCCACACAAACAGTCTTCAAATCTTGAAGGTTCCATGGAAGTTCTGTGAACTTCGATCTTTAGTTCTTTCCATAGATTTTCTATTGGATTCAAGTCACGTGATTGGCTGGGCCATTCTAGCAGCTTTAATCTCCCTCTTTGAACCAATTGAGAGTTTCCTTGGCTTTGTATTTGGGATCTTTGTCTTGGTGAAATGTCCACCCTCGTTTCATCTTCATCATCCTGGTAGATGGCAGCAGATTTTTTTTTATCAAGAATGTCTTGGTACATTTTTCCATTCATCCTTCCTTCAAGGACATGAAGTTTACCAGTACCATATGCTGAAAAACAGCCCCACACCCATGGGCGTCCGCAGGTAGGGGCAAGGGGGGGCAAGTGCCCCCCCCTGGAATCAGGGATCACAAGGTGTCCGCCATAGGTGTGTGCACGGTTGTGCCCAGGCACGCACACCCTAATCACCCGAGTGCAGCGCACAGAATGTGAGCAGGTGCTGGGCGCTGGAACACTCTCCATGTACCAGCACCCGGCACAGGAAGGTAGATTACACTGTGGATGGCAGCTGGCAGTCTAGCATCCGGAGTCAGCACACACAAAACTCTTCCTGCTCTCCCAGCTCTGCATATACAGACAGAGGAGGGGGCAAGGTGGGTTATCCACAGCCACTCAAGCCTGCAGCGTGTATCAACAGGAGCCTGACCTGCCACTGTGAGTTATAGACAACTCTCTTCTGTGGGGGGAAGAGAGCTCTGTGGGGGGGATTGGGTATGCATACTGGCATAGCACACGCCTGGAATCTGCACCCTGTACATAGCACACGCCTGGATTCTGCACCCTGTACATAGCCCACGCCTGGAATCTGCACCCTGTACATAGCCCACGCCTGGAATCTGCACCCTGTACATAGCACATGCCTGGAATCTGCACCCTGTACATAGCACATGCCTGGAATAAAGTCTGCCATTTCCCCCTTAAAAATAAATAATTGCGAGTCGCGGCTAAGCCCCTCTCATTCATGACATTGTCGAAAGGGGCGGAGCATGGGTGAACTTAAAATGATGCCCCCCCCTGAAAAAAGTTCTGCGGACGCCCATGCCCACACCTTGATGTTTCCACCTCCAAACCTCCCTGTTGGTATGGGGGCGTTTTTGGGGTGATGTGCAGTGCCATTTGACTTACAACCATGGTGTGCATTATGGCTCCCAAAGAGCTCTTGGACAACTCTTCTGATAATTCTTTTCACTCTTATGTCAGAAATCTTATGAGGAGCACCTGGTCGTGGGTGGTTTATGGTGCAATGATGTTCTTTCCACTTCCCAACAGTGCTCATTGGAACATTCAGAAGTTTAGAAATCCTTCTGTATCCAATGCCATCAGTATGTTTTGCAACAATAAGTTTGCAAAGGTTTTGAGAGAGCTCTTTGCTTTTACCCATGGTGAGATCTTTCTTGTGTGACACCTTGGTAATGAGACACCTTTTTATAGGCCATCAGTTGAGACTGAACCAGCTGATATTACGTTGCACTGACAAGGGGCAGGATAGCTTTCTAATTACTGATAGATTTCAGGTGGTATCTTGGCTTTCCATGCCTTTTTGCACCTCCCCTTCTTCAAGTGTTCAATACTTTTTCCCTGTGTCATTCCATTTTATTACATATAACTTCATTTATGAACTTATTTATTTTGGTTTCTTTGTATGTATGGATTGCATGGGTTGTTACCAACATGTGGTGAAAATTTAATGACAATTCACACCTTTAGAAATATATTTACCTAGAAAAATGGTGACGTGTTCAATACTTATTTTACTCGCTGTATATTGTACATTCACATCAGTCCCTGTCCTCAAGGAGCTTACAATCTAATGTAATTATACTTTAGTTACAAGGGGTAACCAACAAGGATTGTTTTAAGGCAGTGAAGTAGTCAAAAATGTTGAGCCCAAAGTCTGATATATAAACATGTGAGGACAAGCAGACTATCTTGGCAACGCTCACGCCGTTCTTTATTATAACTTGTTGACATGGATATGGATAACAAAGGCTGCTGGGAACGGTGGCTGATAATGCACCGATATAATAGAGGTCATCCCTGGGTATTCTCATGAGCAGACAATAGCGTTACACAGGATGGTTTTGGGCACAGTTCCTCGTTATTTGAAGCAGAGGATTACAATAAATTGGTCATCTGGTGGGGACACTCCCCAGCAAATTGCAGCGTGAGCTCTACTAGAGCATATTTGTCAGTGTAATTCTAGCCTTAGGGCTAATTATGTAGTCAAACAAACCACAAGCAAAGAACTTTCATCGCTGCACGTTTGAAAAGAAACATTACAAGGTATTTAAAGAACAATCTTAACAATCCCAGTAGCACAGGAAATAGGACATGTGAATTTCTATTATCTGTGTTAGCTAAATGGCAATTTAAAGTGATTCTAAAGGTTGTTTGTTAGGTTTTTTTTAATAACAAACATGCCATACTTACCTGCTCTGTTCAGTGGTTTTGCACAGAGCAGCCCCAACCATATTCTTCTCGGGTCCCCTGCTCCCCCCCTTGACCAGTGCCCCAATAGCAAGCCGCATTCTATGGGCCCCACTATGTGCACCCATAAGACACATAGAGCCGCAGCTCGGCCCCACCCCCCACTCTCAGCTCACTGGCTGTGATTGACAGCAGTCCCTTGGCTCTCGCTGCTGTCTCTACCAATGAGGAGAGAGAAACACGGAGCTGCCAAGGTTCTCGTGCAAATCCCTGAATTAAAAGGGGGCTCAGGTGAGTATTAGGGGGGCAATGGGGGGAGCAGCACACAGAAGGATTTTCACCTTTGTGAGTATCTTATCTTTACATCCTCTTCCCTCTCCCTTATCTTTACATCCTCTTCCCTTTCCCTTATCTTTACATCCTCTTCCCTTTCCCTTATCTTTACATCCTCTTCCCTTATCTTTACATCCTCTTCCCTCTCCCTTATCTTTACATCCTCTTCCCTCTCCCTTATCTTTACATCCTCTTCCCTCTCCCTTATCTTTACATCCTCTTCCCTCTCCCTTATCTTTACATCCTCTTCCCTTTCCCTTACCTTTACATCCTCTTCCCTTTCCCTTACCTTTACATCCTCTTCCCTCTCCCTTACCTCTACATCCTCTTCCCTCTCCCTTATCTTTACATCCTCTTCCATTTCCCTTATCTTTACATCCTCTTCCCTTTCCCTTATCTTTACATCCTCTTCCCTTTCCCTTATCTTTACATCCTCTTCCCTTTCCCTTATCTTTACATCCTCTTCCATTTCCCTTATCTTTACATCCTCTTTCCTCTCCCTTATCTTTACATCCTCTTCCCTCTCCCTTATCTTTACATCCTCTTCCCTCTCCCTTATCTTTACATCCTCTTCCCTTTCCCTTATCTTTACATCCTCTTTCCTCTCCCTTATCTTTACATCCTCTTCCCTCTCCCTTATCTTTACATCCTCTTCCCTCTCCCTTATCTTTACATCCTCTTCCCTTTCCCTTATCTTTACATCCTCTTCCATTTCCCTTTGCCTCTTCTCTCCCCTTTCATTGTTCCCACCTTTCCCTTTTCTTCTCCCCTTCAATATCTCATCTCCTCCTCTCCCCTTTTACCTTCACCAATCCATTCCACTTTCCTTTCTATTCTTCTCCTCTCTTCTTTCTTTTCTCTTATCTTTCTGTCCCCTTTTCCATTGCCTTTCCTCTCCCCTTTCCTTTTTATTCTCCTCCTGGCCCTTTTCCCTTCTCCCTTTCCATTTTCTATTTATTGCTCTCCTCACCCTTTTACATTTCCTTCTCTTCTCCCATTTCCTTTCTCTTCTTCGCCTCTCCCTCTCCTCATTTCCCTTTGCCTCTCCTTCGCCCATTTCCGTTTCATTTCTTCTTTTTCCATTTTATTCCTCTAACCCCTTTTACATTTCATTCTCTTCCCCCCTTTTCCTTTCCCTTTCCTTTTTCCTCAACTTTCCTCTCCACTCCTTTCCCTTCCTCTTCTCTTTCCCTTCACCTCTTCTCTTACTTTTTTATTCTCCTCCTCACCATTTGCATTTTCTTCTCTTCTCCCATTTTCCTTTCAACCTTTTTTTTTACCGCTCCCTTCATCTCTCTTTCTCCCCTTTCCTTGTCTCTTCTCTTTCCTTTTCAGTCTCCTCCCCCTCCCCCTCCACTTTTGCATTTTTCTCTCTTTCCTTTTCCCTTCCTCTCCCCTTTCCTCACCTCTTTCATTTCCTTTTCCCTTAGCCTTTTCTCTTTTAATTCTCCTCACCTCTTTGTATTTTTTTTTCTCTTCTCCCCCTCTCCCTTTTTCCTTCACCCTCCGTCACCTTTTCCCTCTCCTCTCCACTCCTCTTTCTCTTTGCCACTCCTTCTCCCCATTCCATTCACCTCTTCTCTTTCCTTTTAATTCTTCTCCTCACCCTTTTGCATTTTCTTCTCCTCTTCTTTTTTGTTCTCCCCTCTCCATTTTCCTTTGCCTTTGCTCACCTTTTTCATTTCCTCTCCTCTTTCCTTTAGCCTCTTTTCTTTTCATCATTCTTCTCCTCGCCCACCACCATTTTCTTCTCTTCTCCTCTCCTCTGCTTCTTTTTCCCTTTGCCTTTCCTCTCCCATGTTACCCTTCTCCTCTCCTTCCATGTTTTTTAACTGTCCCCTTCCCTCTTCTTGCTCTTTCCTCCCTTCTCTTCTGTCCCCTTATAATATGATTGAAGATACCCACAACTTGGAACTGGTATTTTGCCCACAAGCTAGAGTGGTCCCATAGACTACCAGATGGACTTCTAGTACCGATATTCAGTCTCAACCAGGGGAGATTAACATAGGCACCACATCCCAAAATTTAAGTGAGTAAATTGAACAGAGTAATTGCAGGACTTTTAAGGTGCATATAACCAACGCAAAGTGTAAACAATTACAAATTTTATTTTACAGCATAAAATCGTTTGTCCGTATAAAAACAATGGGTGTAAGCACAAAAATATCTGCTACAATGTCATATTTCATATGAGGATTGATATCTTGACTCTACATGTTTCGCCGGATTAGACACTCAACTTCTTCAGGAGTATATACATCACTCTAGCCATTTGATAGCAGCAATTTGACACCCATGCATCATTGGTTTGGACAGCATTAAAGGCAGCCACAGAGGGGACAAATGGTCCAAGGTTGGATAGTGACCACAGATAACTCGTGAGGAGCATAAGAGCTTATTAGGATGACTAGTATTTGGTATTAATTCCCACCAAACAAAGATTTACTCTGTCAATATCTATTTGTTTGTCTTCCTCCTCATGGCTCCAGGGCCAATGCTACTTAGCAAACCCAACAGCATGAACCAATTATCTTTTTAGCTATCGGTAAGGGTTTCATTCTTCCTACTGACCACCAACATGAGAAGTGTGATTGCCATTGCCTCCTTATGAATAGGTTTTAGTAAGGGTTCCCTGAGACCTGAAAAATATTTTAAGGGTTCATCTGGTATAAATGGGTTAATACAGGCTGCAAGGAGAAAAATTAATCAGCAGGGGTATAACCCTTCCTTACTCTATCCAATATGAAAAAAAACTGTTTTGCTTTTTAATAGAGGTCTATACATTACATCATAATGAGGGACAACCAAGGTTTCATCACCAGGCCTGGCAGCTAACTGAGTGTCTGACCTTGCTGCGAGTTTCACTTCTGTGTAGTCATGAATCATCACACACCTTCTTTGTCAACATGGGAACCAAAGAAACCCAAGCTATAAAATTATATTGCCCTCAATCAGGAAACGGGGAACATTTAACCAATTCTCCAGTGCAGGCATGTAAAGTAGAATTATAGGCAAAGCTTTTTTTCATCTTGGATACAGTAAAGGAGAGTTATAACACCATTGGGTTCTTTTTTTTCTATCTGTGTCCCATTGGGGAGATTTCCTTCACTTCCTGGTGATTTCCTTCACTTCCTGTCCCATAGCCAAAACAGGAAGTGGGAGGAAATCCCTCCAAAGTAAGGGAAGTCCCTGGTAGTCACTAGAATTAGTGTCCCCACTGGAAGATTTCCCCTTTTATTGTTGTTGTGCTAGCCGCTCAAAATGTGGGATTTTCTTTTACTTTTGGTGAAACAGCAAACAGGACAAATGAAGACAACAGAAAACATCAATGAAAACATGGCATGGCTTCTAATCACTCTCCATTTTATCCAAAACAAAAAAAAATGTTGCCTTTAGATTTATAAGCAGGGGCGGACGCTCCATTAGGGGTGCAGGGGCACCGCCCCCCTAATCCATGTTCCCCGTCCCTAATCTACATGCAGGGCACCAGATGCATGGATTTAAATGGGTTTTTTTTTTTAAGCACATGATCAGAGCCAGAGGCTCTAATTGGCTTCAAAAAAGAGTTGGCTCGGGGCACAGAGCACTGCGCCCTGAGCCCACCCAGTTGTGTGACAATAGTGAATTAATATTGACTGACGGACGCACCGACTGAGGCAGGGGGTGGGTGGTGGGTGGAGCACCAGCCGCCACTGTATATAAGCGTAACAATAATCAAGATTTAAAATCATATATTCATTTCCACATTGTATTTCAATTATTTCTAGCCTACTCCTATTAATATCAACAATCTTGAAGTTTCTAATCTTACTTTGTGACAATACCCACACATTTACTTCCTTAAATTCTGTGTCGTAGCCACTATGTTCCATGGATAGGCACTGCTGTGTCACACATTTCACTGAGCCTGCCTTCTGAACTACAGAGGTGTTGAGAGTTGGAGTTTCAGGAGGCAGAGTCAGTACAGGAATCAGGAAGGTACCATGGGATATGTGGTCCTTAGAAATTGAATTTAAACAGCAGAGAAGTAGCTGCAAAGCATGCAGGGAATCCAGGAAGTTGTAGAAAGAGATGGCCAACAGACATGCAGAACTCACAACATGTAAGGAGATTTTTAAAGTAAGCTTAAAATGGATTATCAAAAATAACTATTAATTGTATTGTTTTTACAATACTGATATAAAAGGAAAGCGTATGTTGTGATCATAGATCTCCTTAACAAGCAAGTCAGTTGGCCTTAACCACTTCATGACCGCGCTATAGCCAAAAGACGGCTACAGCGTGGCTCTATCGCACTGGGAGGGTGTTCATGGATGTCCTCCCGGGAACCACACCCCTATATGGCCCCTGGCATCCCCTGCATTTGTGATCAGTGCGTACTTTGGATACAGTTGATCACAGATCGTGGTAAAGGCCCAATCACAGGGGCCATTTGCTATGCGATTAGCTATGGCCAATCACAGCTGATCACATGTATACAAACTTGTGGGTTGTCGGCATTCCTTTCCTCACTGCTGGTAACCAGCAATTCTGACAGCACACATATACACTGATCATCAGTGCCTTGATTATCAGTGCAGCCCCATCAGTGCCGCCTATCAGCACTTTCTCATCAGTGCCGCCTCATGAGTGCAGCCTATCAGTGCAGTCTCATCAGTGTACAACAGTGAAGGAAAAAAAATTACTTATTTGCAAAATTTTATAACAGAAACTAAGAGGAATGTTTTTTTTTTTTCCCAAAAATTTTAGTCTTATTTTTGTTGAGCAAAAAATAAAAAAACAGTGGTGATTTACCACCAAAGGAAAGCTCTGTCTCAAAACAATGTTAAAATTTAATTTGGGTACAGTGTTGCATGACTGTACAATTGTAATTCAAAGTGCAACAGCAACGAAAGCTTAAAATTGGCCTGGGCAGGAAGGGGGTAAAAGTGCCCAGTATTGAAGTGGTTAAAAAGTATAAAACATGATTCTGAACTGTGCAAAATTTGAAAAGTCGATTCAGGCAGAAACATTTCAACTGTGAAAGGGCTCATGCACACAACCATATGCAACAATGGCAACTATTATGCAGGATCTTTCTAGTAGAACTTGGCAGCAAGATCTTGTAAAAGAGTGCTTTATACGTATGTATTGTTTGAGTAATGCTTATGTGTGTACAGTGTTGCATACATACATGGCCCTGTTGCTAGGTGGTTTCTCAAGGAAGACACCAGCATCCATTCCTCTGTTGCTAGGTTGCAGCCATTTCATTTTCTCAAGGAAAACACCTAGCATTCTTCAGTTGATCAGATGCAAGTGGCTCTCTTAAAGGAGAAATTAACATTATCCTTTACGGCCAAGGAAGCTGCCATCTTAGCCTGTATTTGATCTGCAGTTGCTATTGGTGTTGCACATGTAATCAGTTTTGACACCAGCCATTGGAGGGCCTAACTGAGGGCAACCCTGCACAATAGCATTCACAGCATGCTATGAATGAATAACTGTTTTAGGAAACAGTTTAATAGATGTGTGTAGTGCCACCATCGGATTGACTGCAGTAGATTTTCACAGGTTCCCAAATAAGTGCAAGGCAGCCAGGCACACAGCAACAGTCCATCCACTCTCGCTCAATAAACAGTCTAAGGGTGTCTTTTTCTGTATTTTATTGCTTAAAAGAACTGGGGAAGGGATTTGGGAACATTCTTTAGGTTTCACAGCTGCTGACCTTGATGTAGCTTGTAGAGCAGATTGGCCAGACTGAAACAGTCTATAGATTCACAGCTGGGGACCATGAAGTAGCTTGTAGAACAGATAAGCCAGACTGTAACAGTCTATAGATTCACAGCTGGGGACCATGAAGTAGCTTGTAGATCAGATAGGCTACACTGGAACAGTCTATAGGTTCACAGCTGGGGACCATGAAGTAGCTTGTAGAACAGATAGGCCAGACTGAAAGTCTATAGATTCACAGCTGGGGACCATGGATTAGCTTGTAGAACAGATAGGCCAGACTGAAAGTCTATAGATTCACAGCTGGGGACCATGGAGTAGGTTGTAGACAGATAGGCCAGACTGAAATAGTCTATAGATTCACAGCTGGGGACCATGAAGTAGTTTGTAGAACAGATAGGCTAGACTGGAACAGTCTATAGCAGGGGTCCTCAAACTATGGCCCTCCAGTTGTTCAGGAACTACAATTGCCATCATGCCTAGTCATGTCTGTGAATGTCAGAGTTTTACAGTGCCTCATGGGGTGTGTAGTTCCGCAACAGCTGGAGGGCCGTAGTTTGAGGATGCCTGGTCTATAGGTTCACAGCTGGGGACCATGAAGTAGCTTGTAGAACAGATAGGCCAGACTGAAACAGTTTATAGATTCACAAAACAGATAGGAGGCTCTAATCACAGAACCCTGGAACAGGGCCAGTCCCCGGGCGCAGCCTCCTGCAAGTAGCTTAGCATCCAGTCCCAGGGGCACCAGGGGCAAGCAACCCCTCTCCTCTCAGCTCACTGACCTATCCCCTTCAGGGGAGAAGAGAAAATCTCCTCCGGGCTACAAAATATACAACTTAAAGAAAATCTATCATATTTTATATTTTACAGTTCTCTCCCACCTGCCCCCACTCTCCTTTTGCCATGGCCAGTCAGACAACAGCTTTGAAGGACACCATTGATTCATAGCTGCAATTTGTCTTGGTTGTGAACACTTTCCCGAAACAAACAACGGCAAGAGGAATGCAGAGGTGGGGGGGGGGGGGCATGTCAGGCTCTGCATTCCTCTTGCCATTGCTTTCTCAGGATGGTGTTCACAGCTGGGACAAACTGCAAATGTGAATGAGCCGTCTCCTTCAAAGTTGTTGTCAGATCTGCCACAACAGGAGGGGAGGGGAGCAGGTTGGATCTTATGACTAGGGTTAGTAGAAAGTACTTCTGGGACTTCACGGGACAAAGTATTAAATGGACAGAACTGTGATATAAAAAATAAAAGTATAGATTTTCCTTAACTTGATATTGACAGCTTCACAGAAAAAAATTGTATGTAATAAAGTCTGCATATTCTTTGGAGCTTTTTAGGTCTTCTGCTGTCACCCCGTCTCACTTTCACTTAAGGGGTCGACCGACTCGTCAGGTATCCTCGCCAACTAGCTTCAAAAGAAATATGGCTGCCTGCCACAGCAGCTTAGCGGGAGGGGGTGAAGAGGTAATCGCAAATGTTTCCCTTTGTTTTCTGACAATACAGTCCATTCCACAGATCCTTATTTGAGATTTAGAAGCTGCACCTGTCTGAGCACCGTGACTCAGAGTTTTTGTTCAGTGTTCAGCGATAAGATTTGCTTTGCATAGATCACCATGGAAGCCGAAGGCAATTCATCTACAAGAAAAACAATTCACATATGAAAATGTCTAAAAAGGCAAAGCGCAATGAACGAAAAGCAGTAACTAAATCAACCAATCAGTAACCTTATTGAGTTAACGTCAACGCTATTAAATATAATTGGTTGCTATAGAAAACTTCACATCTTCTGTGTGTGCTGTACCTTATTAATGTTGAACTGAACTCAAAAGGTGATTTGTTATGTTATAAGGAACATCTAGAGATGGTAAATGTGCCAACGCAGTATCCAAAAAAATCAACTTATTGTCTGGAACTCCTTCTATAAAACAGCAGTGCATTTCCTGGTAGGCGGGGGGCTTATCAGAATCTGGAAGCCCCCTTAACAAGGGGGCCTTCAGATCCTGCCCCCCCCCCCATGTGAATAGTACCCTTACCCATTCACCAAAAAAGCGTAAAAAGTCCAGTAAAGACACAACACATGTTTTTTTACAATTCCTTTATTAAAAAATAAAAACAATGTCCCCCAATGTAGATCCATGTCAATCACGAAGCCCGCCGCCACCACTGTGTACTATTGTATACAGAACACCTCCAGGTTGCCATATTGTATTACATTTTACAGAAAATTACAGATTGAAAAGGAAAGGTCAAAATGACTTGAGTCGCAATTCTATACGCTATATTATTATTTTTTTATTTGCTATTTTTTCCTCCATAAAAGTTTAACCTCTTCCGGACCACTCGTCGCACATTTACTGCAGCAGGGCTGTACCTGTATGTTGTTGTCTCTTGCTTGGTTTATGTCCACTGGTCACCCGCTCCCGCTGTGATTGGACACAGCAGGAGCCGATTGGCGGGTCCCGCGGACCTCACATTGTCCGCCGGGACCCGCCAATCGTTGAAATGTAAACAAGGCAAAACGCCATTCTGTAAGAGGGGAAGATAGAGATCTTGTGTTTCTGTTGAGCAGGAACACAGATCTCTATCTTCCACCAGTTAAACCATCCCCCATACAGTTAGAAAGCACTCCATAGGAGCTCATTTAACCCTTTGATTGCCCTTGATGTTAACCCCTTTCCTGCCCAGTGTCATTAGTACAACGACAGCACATTTTTTTTACCACTCATCACTGTATTGGTGTCACTGGTCCCCAAAAAAGTGTCACTTAGTGCCTGATTTGTCCGCCGCAATGTAGCAATCCCACTAAAATTTGCTAATCGCCACCATTGCTAGTTAAAGCGGAGTTCCACCCAAAAATGGAACTACCGCTTTAAGCACTCCTCACCCCCTTACATGCCACATTTGGCATGTAATTTTTTTTGGGGGGGGGGGAGTGTGTCCCCAGGTTTCAGAGGGACTTCCTGTTCCTCTTCCGCCTTCCGCCTATGGGCCACCTAGGCGACTCCTCCTCTCCTCCTAGGCGGCCCCTCCCTCCTGGCAATCTTCTGGGACACGTCACAGGTCCCAGAAGATTGGCAACGCGCAGCGCGACTTGCGCATGCGCAGTGCGTGCCCGGCCGTGAAGCCACGGCCGGCACCCACACCTGAAATGCCGGCGCCGCAGGGAGGAGGGGGAGACGAGCGAGGCTTCGGGCGCAGCCGTCGCTGGACCGGGAGACAGGTAAGTTACTGTTTATTAAAAGTCAGCAGCTACACTTTTTATAGCTGCTGACTTTTAATAAACCAAAAAACTAGTGGAACTCCGCTTTAAAATAAAAATGCTTTAAAAATATCCCATAGTTTGTAGACACAATAACTTTTGCACAAACCAATCAATATATACTTATTGGGATTTTTTCTTTAATAAAAATATGTGGAACAATACATATTGGCCTAAATCAGTGGTTCTCAACTCCGGTCCTCGGGACCCCCCAACAGGCCAGGTTTGCAGGATAACTGAAATACATCACAGGTGATATCATTTGCTGCTCAGTGATTGCAGTATTCTAGTCTTAACCTCCCCAAGGTAATACTTAAAATCTGGCCTGTTGGTGGGTCCCGAGGACCGGAGTTGAGAACCACTGGCCTAAATTGAGGAAGAAATTAGATATTTTACATTTTTTTTATTGGGTATGTTTTATAGCAGAAAGTAAAAAATAATGCTTTTTTTTTAAAAATCGTTGCTCTTTTTTTGTTTATAGTGCAAATAATAAAAACCGCAGAGATGATCAAATACCACCAAAAGAAATCTCTATTTGTGGGGAAAAAAGGACGTCAATTTTGTTTGGGTACAACGTCGCACGACTGTGCAATTCTCAGTTAAAATATCGCAGTGTCGTATCGCAAAAAAAAATAGCCTGGTCATGAAGGGGGGTAAATCTCCCGGGGCTGAAGTGGTTAAAGTAGAATCCCAGCTTACACATAACTAGTCTTAAAAATGTCCCCTCCCCCTCCTAACACCTATATTGACTAACCTGTGTAGAAAAGATGTATGTACTTACCTATTTTCAACCCACTGTAATAAATAAAACATTTCAGCAGTTCCTAATATTTTATTTTTTATTTATTTCAGGTACTTATATAGCACCGTCAATTACGCAGCGCTTTACATATACATTGTACATTCACATCAGTCCCTACCCTCAAGGAGCTTACAATCTAAGGTCCCTAACTCACATTCATACACATACTAGGGCCAATTTAGACAGGAGCCAATTAACCTACCAGCATGTCTTTGGATAGTGGGAGGAAACCGGAGTACCCGGAGGAAACCCACACAGGCACAGGGAGAAGATGCAAACTCCAGGCAGGTAGTGTTGTGGTTGGGAGGTAATGTTACCTTTAGGGCCTGTTCAAATGGGCAGCCAGGGTGGCTAAGCTGTGGTTTTACCACCCACCTAACCCAGGGTGTGTAGCCGCTCAGGACTGTATACATAATGCAGCAAAAATGAAATGGCATGTCACATCCAGCAAGCTGCACTGTTGACAAATGTGACCCATTCAAGTAAATTGGGCCCTGCCAGAAGCGATGAGTTGGTATTTTAAGGGTTAAAACAGGAGGTGACCTGTTGCTTTCTTACCTCCTATCAAACGCTCCTAAAAAGTGATCCACTGCTGATCGCTTTTCAAAGGGGTGGCAAGGGCTGTCACATGTATGAACGAGCGTTCTGTACATTTTATTCATTACTTTTTTTTTTAAACGCTTGAATTATTACTTGAGTGCCTTTTCAATGTATTTACTCTCTCTCTCTCTCTCTGCGGGTTCTGTTGCGTCGGAATGTTTTTGTAGTGAGTGTAGAAGCCGTTCCCTCGCAGGTCGGATATGTAAATGTCTGGCTATGTGGCAATGTGTCTTTAAATAGAGCCGGGAGTCAGAGTGCAGGCATTCTAGCAGTGTGTGAACTGGAAGAACTGGGTCCAGCTCGCTCTTCTCGCTCTGTTGGAATACATAACTTGACTAAGAATACAAACTGGAGGAGCTTTATCCCTGTTTACTGGAAGTTATGTTTTTATTGTTCCTTGAATAGCTTTGTATTTCACAATTCTACCTGTCTGGGCATAATAGGCCATGTAGTTCCACAACGGCAAGCAGCTGGACACAATGCAAAATGATGGTAAAAGGCCAACCCCACCTCAGCCCTCATTCACATTGCTGCTTTGAAATCATGTGACTTCGTCTGAAATTGCACGTTTTCAAAGCCGCATGTTAGTGCGACTCCAGGTGCAACTTTGAAGACATCTGTGCTGCTTCTTGCACAGATGTCTATTCAAGTCACACCTGAACCTGAAGTGAATGCGCTCTAATTCACCCCAAAGGTGTTCTATCGGGTTGAGGTTCAGGCCAGTCAAGTTCCTCCACCCCAAACTCTCTCACCCATGTCTTTATGGACCTTGCTTTGTCCACCGGTCCAAATCATTTGGTGGAAGGGGGATTATGGTGTGGGTTGTTTTTCAGGGGTTGGGCTTGGCCTCTTAGTTCCAGTGAAGGGAACTCTTAAAGAGTCAGCATACCAAGATATTTTGGACAATTTCATGCTCCCAACTTTGTGGGAACAGTTTGGGGATGGACCCTTCCTGTTTCAACATGACTGCGCACAAGTGCACAAAGCAAGATCCATAAAGACATGGATGAGGAAGTTTGGGGTGGAGGAACTTGACTGGCCTGCACAGAATCCTGACCTCAACCCGATAGAGCACCTTTGGGTTAAACTAAAGCAGAGACTGCAAGTCAGGCCTTCTCGTCCACATCAGTGCCTGACCTCTGGAAGAATGGTCAAACATTCCCATAGACACTTCTAAACCTTGTGGACAGCCTTCCCAGAAGAGTTGGAGCTGTTATAGCTGCAAGGGTGGACCAACTCAATATTGAACCCTACAGACTAAAGCCTCGTACGCACGAGCCGATGGTTGGTCAACCGAATGTCCAACTTTTTTCCAAATTGGGTGATGGCGGTTTTGTCTAGCGTACTAACGTGGATCAAGTAACCAGTCAACAAAGCCAAATGTAGTGACGTGTTAGGAGCGTATAACGAAGAAGTTCAGGTGAATGTGATTTGTGAATTATGAACACAGGTTACACGACCGAACACTTCCTGGATTCTAAGCATGCGTGTTTGCACTTCCAACTTTTGGTTGGTCAACTTCTGTACACACGAGCCAACAATCAGTCAACTCCTTGTTGGCCAACACAAGTTTTCTAGTCTCGCTGTCCAACTTAGGAAATCGGCTGTAGAATCGTGCGCACACATGATCGGATTATCGGCCAACAAGCTGTTGGACGGCCGTTGTTGACCAACCAGCGGACCGTGTGTAGGGGCCTTAAGACTGAGATGCCATTAAAGTTCATGTGCGTGTAAAGGCAGGCGACCCAATACTTTTGGTAATAATATAGCGCACTGCTGCCTAGGGGTGCCCGGCCGCTGGCTTCCCTCCACATCTGCATGCTCTGCAGGCTGCAGCATGTACACACGGTACGATTATCGGCCAACAGCGGTTGTCCAACAGCCTTTTGGCCGATAATCCAACCGTTAGTACGCACGATTCGACGGCCGACTTCCAATTGTAGTCAAACAGAAGTTGGCTGAAAAGAGTAGAAAACTTTTGTTGGCCAACAAGGCGTTGGCTGATTGTTGGCTCATGTGTACAGAAGTTGGCCAACAAAAAGTTGGAAGTGCAAACACGCATGCTCGGAATCCAGGAAGTGTTCGGCCATGTAACCTGTGTTCCTAATTCACAAATCACATTCACCTGAACTTCCTCATTATACGCTCCTAACACGTCACTACGTTTGGCTTTGTTGGCCGATTACTTGACTCATGTCAGTACACTAGACACAACCACCAACAGCCAATTTGGACAAAAGTTGGACGTTCGGTTGGCCAACAATCTGCACATGTGTATGAGGTTTTACCCAGTCTCAGGCAGCTGCTCCGTCCGATGGGTAGTGTAATTAGAGGCGAAGCTTCCTGTATAGCGCCACCTCCTGTCACAGGGGCATGGCAAAGGGGGTGGGATCAGGGCTGGAGCCAATGGGGGCGGCAAAATGAGGTTTCAATTAGGGTATCAAAAATCCTTGCACAAGCCCTGATTAGCAGGGACCCTAGAAAATAAAATGGCGATTGTTGTAATTTTTTATGTCACACGGTATTTGCACATCGGTTTTTCAAATGCAAATTTTGTGGAAAAAAGACACATTTTAATGCAAAATACACAATATATAACCCAATTTTTGGTAAGGTATAAAAGATGATCTTACGCTGAGTAAATAGATACTTAACGTGTTACGCTTTAAAATTACTCGTGGAATGGCACCAAACTACGATACTTAAAAATCTCTATAGGGGACACTTTAAAAATTTTTACAGGTTGCCAGTTTATAGTTACAGAGGAGGTCTAGTGCTAGAATTATTGCTCTTGCTATGCCGTTTGCGGTGATGCCTCACATGTGTGGCGCGAACACCATTTACATAATCGTGTGTGACTTACGTATGCAGTCACTTCTGCGCGTGAGCACAGAGGGATGGGGTTGCTTTAAATTAAATTTTTTAAAATGTATTTTATTTTCTATGTTATTTTTACAGTGTCCCTTTAATTTTAATCTTTTTTAAATTATTATAATTTTTATATAGCGCCATCAGTTTACTCAGTGCTTTACAATATAAAAGGGATGTAGTACAGTTACAAAACAATAAAATACAAGAGGGTTAAGCCCGGTACACACGATGAGATTATCAGGCGAATGATTGTCCGTTTTTTTTTTTGCATGCTAATCTCAGATCGAATCGGAAGAGTTTACCAACGTCAGGAAAATTCTCGCACGACAGAATAAACAAATCCGAAACGATGTGAAGTGTTACAGTGTATTTGTATTGGAATTTTAAAGACCATCACCCATATCAAAATTTGTCTGCCATCGTCCCTAATAGCAAGTAGAAAGAAGAGGTACTCCCCCAGTACAAAAATGGGACTTTAAAGGCAGTACATTAATCAAACCATAGTTTTTATAAAAGCATAACAATTTTATTTTGACAAAGTTAAAAATGAGTCAAAGTGTGTCACATATGTGCACGCTTAAAAGACAGTGGCATTAACATTACAAAACAGATAGTACATAGACTGTGAGTGACGTCTTGAAGTAATTATCTTCCTGGGCGTTCGCCCAACATGTTTCAGGATAATTGCCCTTCTTCAGGGGCGATCATAAATGCCCGGAGTAAATACTCTGAAAAATATCATAAGCATTACAGACCAACATCTGCCATTAATAGGGCTACAAGCAAGGGAGCACTAGATGAGTCACTTACCACACATCACCAAGTTAGGCGATAATGCCACATCAGAAGAACCGCCATCCAATTGGGTTTAAAAGATAAGGGACCCAAGTCCAAAGGGAGGAAAAAAAATATTTGTTTATTTTTATTCAGTATTGCATTTTCAAACGTCAGCTGTACTAATGAAACGAAAATCGTACGATTGGGCACTGTACGAAATTTTTTTTCCTGCATGTCCGATCGTGTCTGGACGGAAAACATCGGATGAACTGTAATGATCGGCTCTCGAAAGCTCTGTACTAATGATCCGATTATTGCATGATCGCTTCGAAAGCGGTATTTTCCGTACGATTTTCTGATCTATGGCTTTAAGAGGGCCCTGATCAGAAGAGCTTACAATTATCACTTTTATTCCTATCACAAGGAATGTAAACATCTTTTGTGATAGAAAGAAGGGGTGACAGGTCCTCCTTATGGAGAGATTGGCCTTGGATGCAAGCGGGGGGCTCCATAGAACCACGGGGCTCAGATTAGCCCAGGTACATGCAGCCAATCAGTCCAGCTCAGGCCTCATTCCTGTGATTTCATTGTTTTGCTCGAGTTTCCTCCTAGATGTTCTCAGTTAGTTTTGCGATAATAAATTCCATACAAGGCTTGGCTGTGCACTATTTATACAGAGCCCTTGGCCCGGTGTTGACACTGTACGCTAACTAGACACGTCACCAACTCTGTCATTTCACAGATTTATTTTAGTCGCTCCGTGTTAAAAACAGAAACCGTTCCAGCTTAAACAAGGCGGCCTCTTGTAACTTTAAACTTTAAATTATGAATAAGTATGTGCAGCTGGTGAGGTCGGCATTAAAGCCCAACGCCGGGAAACCTACAAATGTTCCCTTGCAGTAGGGCTGATCTCGCACTGTGACTAGGGTTGCCCCCTCATCTCTCCACATATTAATTACACAGCTTCTGTGGCTGATTAAGATGGCAATTAAACTCACTTTGTGTCTTATCTTCATTCAATTAGCCTCAGAACCTGTGTAATTCATATGTGTTTGGGTTTTAAAGGGATGAGGTGGCAACCCTTACTGTGACTGTTATGAAATATCTGCTCATTCAGGTCTAGGGGGCATAGAGTAGTCCTTGCAGCGTCTTCTCCCCTACACTATAGTGGTCTAAGCAGGGCCGGGACAGGGGGTGGGCAGGAGGGGTAGCTGCCCTGGGTACTGTGGTATCATGTGAGGTGGGGGGGCACCACCAGGACATTGGGCGGTAGGGCATTTGTGTTGGAAAGGGGAATTTGGGAGGTGGCAGGGGGTAAGTATTGTTCTAGTTGGGGAAGCTTGGGGGGAGGGTGCTAAGAGTGGTGAATTTAGGGGGATTTGTGTTAGGAGGAGGGATGGGGGGGCAAGAAGATTTGTGCTAGGAGGTAGGATTTGGGGGAATTGGTGCTGGGAGGGGGGATTTGAAGTAGGGGGGGAGAAGATGTGTACTAGGAGGGGAAATTTTAGGTGTAGAGGATTTGCGATAGGACGATAGAAGTTTTTTTTTGGGGGGGGGGGGCATTTGTGGGATGGGAGGACAAAGATTTGTGCTGAGAAGAGGGATTTCAGCAGGGGTGGATTTGTGTTTAGGGAGTAAGCTTGCAAATTAGTGCTCAGTGTTTTTGCGGGGGATTTTTGCAGACACATAATGCTGATACATCTTGGGGGGGGGGGCAGTTTGGCATGTTCACCCTGGGCTCTAGATGACCATGTCCATGTGTCCGGCCCGCTAATCTACATGCGGGGTGCTGGACGTATGGATTCCAATGTATTTTTTTTTTTGAAGCACATGATTAGAGCCAGAGGCTCTAACAGGCTTCAAAAAAAGGGTGGGCGCTCGAGAACATCCACTTGTGTGACAATTTTTGAATTAATGTTTGCTATTGTCTTCCTCATTCTCCTCCACGCCAATCAGAAAGCCCCTATTGGCCAGGGAGTCTTAGGACCCTTGCTGTCCATGTCCCGCGGGGGGAGTGTTGGTGTTAGTTTGTGCTGCCCCCCCCCAAATAGGGAGCACCAGCTGCCACTGACGGTCCTGATGTCGTCAAAACCGATGCATTCTATAGCTCTGCATCAAACCTGGGGGCACTGGGGGGGGGGGGGGGGCAGTCCA
>BLSH010279183.1:441752-456667 GCA_018402905.1 Glandirana rugosa
AAAGTTACCCCAACAAAAAAAAAAATTCGTGCTAATCTCGGACTCCGAAGTTAACTGAAATTTTTTCCCACCTGAGCCCCGTGTCTCGTGACGTGGCACTCGGGTGTGTCAACACACTGTTATCACCTAATTATATAGGATAACAGAAGGACTAAGAGGAGGGCCGGTTAGTCCTTCGCCCAGGACTTTGGCTTACCGGTCCCTCAGAACCCAGAGTCCTGTGTGAAGGACAAGTCGGCCCTCTTCTTTGTCCAACTATTCCAGACAGAGAACACGCTCCCCCCCCCCCGCCCACTGCAAGAAGGCGGCGGCGATCCACCGTCACCCGCCCCCCCCCCCTCGCACAAGAGACAGACCTTATCAACCTGTTTCTTCTCCCGGCTGAACAGGAAGTGTGTCCTGAGACCCAAGACTCCCTGGCCATTCGGTTTCAGGACCCGCTTCCTGATTGGCCGGGAGGAGAATCAGGAAGACAATAGGATATATTAATCCACTATTGTCACACAACTGTGTGGGCTCACGGTGCAGTGCTCTGTGCCCCGAGTCCACCCTTTTTTAAAGTCAATTGAAGCCTCAGGCTCTAATCGTGCTTAAAAAAAAAAACAACCCCATTGAAATCCATGTGTCCGGCACCCTGCATGTAAATTAGGGGCCAGGCACATGGATTGGGGGTGCAGCACCCCTATTGGACAGGGCGCCACTGAGTACAGTACTCAAAAAAAATCAAATACACACAAATATAACCAAAAAGCCCACAAAGAACATAAAATAAACTAAACTATACTACCCTAAATACACCCTAAAAAACACACCCTTTAAATTAAGGCAAAAAATAAAATAAAATGGTCACTTGTTTATCAAGCAGCCAAGTGAGCTAAACGAAGAAAATGCTTGAGGGAATTTTATCAATGTGTCAAAAAACTTTTCAATGATTTCCAATTAATTGTGTACATTTTCCTCTTAAAGCGGTATTAAACCTAAAAGCAAACATTTATTATATTGCAACTTACCAATTCTTAGATGCGATAGCTGCATTTGTTTTCTGTTTTAGGCTTGTTTTCTATTTTCCACTGGTGATCCAGCCAGTAAGTCTGTTGTTTTTCAATAGAACAAACTCTCCAGCAGAATGTATGAGTTTCAGAGATAAGGAAAAAAATGGTTACCACTGACAGGGGTGCTTACAATGATAAGCTTTTATTCATTCATGTAAAACCTTTGTCCCAAGAGAAAGAAACCCTTTTCTGCAATTGCTTATAAAGTTCATCTATTGATTGGTAAGCTGCTATATACACTATATTGCCAAAAGTATTGGGACACCTGCCTTTACACACACATGAACTTTAATGACATCCTGGTCTTACTCCGTAGGGTTCAATATTGAGTTGGCCCACCCTTTGCAGCTATAACAGCTTCAAATCTTCTGGGAAGGTTGTCCACAAGGTTTAAGAGTGCCTATGGGAATGTTTGATCATTCTTCCAGAAGCGCATTTGTGAGGTCAGGCACTGATGTTGGACGAGAAGGCCAGGCTCACAGTCTCTGCTCTAATTCATCCCAAAGGTGTTCTTTCGGGTTGTGTTCAGGACTCTGTGCAGGCCAGTCAAGTTCCTCCACCCAAACCTCGCTAATCCATGTCTTTATGGGCCTTGCTTTGTGCAGTGGTCCAAAGAATTTGGTGGGGAGGTATTATGGTGTGGGGTTGGGCTTGGCCCCTTAGTTCCAGTGAAGGGAGCTCTTAAGGCGTCAGCATAACAAGACATTTTGGACAATTTCATGCTCCCAACTTTGTGGAAACAGTTTGAAGATGGCCCCTTCCAAAATGACTGCGCACCAGTGCCCAAAGCAAGGTCCATAAAGACTTGGATGAGCGAGTTTTGGGTGGAGGGACTTGACTGTCCTGCACAGAGTCCTGACCTCAACCTGATAGAACACCTTTGGGATGAATTAGAGCAGAGACTGTGAGCCAGGTCTTCTCGTCTACATCAGTGCCTGACCTCACAAATGCGCTTCTGGAAGAATGGTCAAACATTCCCATAGACACTCCTAAACCTTGTGGACAGCCTTCCCAGCAGAGTTGAAGCTGTTATAGCTGCAAAGGCTGGGCCAACTCAATATTGAACCTTATGGACTAAGACTGGCCATACATGGATAGAAAATCGTTCGACAAAAACGTTCGGAATTAGTAAAATCTGTTGAACTTGCATGCGATAACGCCATCATTATATCAATAGATGTAGCCCAATTATCAACATATTATCGGTTGTTAATAACATAAACAGTACATTTTTTCTCGATCGATTATACGATCAGGGGAAATGATGTAATAAATGTTTGACCCTTGGGAAACCTCCCACTGAAATACGTCATACATTGTTGCCGTGCACGACCCACCCATTGTTGGAGGTGTCGTTCCATTCTGTTGGGATAGTCGTGGATTGTGGTCCAGTTATTGGGATAGTTGTGGGTTGTGGTCCAGCTACTGGGATAGTCGTGGATTGTGGTCCAGATATTGGGATATTCATGGATTGTGGTCCAGCTATTGGGATGGTCATGGATTGTGGTCCAGCTATTGAGATAGTCGTGGATTGTGGTCCAGATATTGGTATAGTTTTGGATTGTGGTCCAGCTATTGGGATATTCATGGATTGTGGTCCAGCTATTGGGATGGTCATGGATTGTGGTCCAGCTATTGAGATAGTCGTGGATTGTGGTCCAGCTACTGGGATAGTTGTGGATTGTGGTGCAGCTATTGGGATAGTCGTGGATTGTGGTCCAGCTATTGGGATAGTCGTGAATTGTGGTCCAGCTATTGGGATAGTCATGGATTGTGGTCCATCTATTAGGATAGTCATGGATTGTGGTCCAGATATTGGGATAGTCATGAATGGTGGTCCAGCTATTGGGATAGTCGTGGATTGTGGTCCAGCTATTGGGATAGTCGTGGATTGTGGCCCAGCTATTGGGATAGTAGTGGATTGTAGTCCAGCTATTGGGATAGTCATGGATGGTGGTCCAGCTATTGGGATAGTCGTGGATTGTGGTCCAGCTATTGGGATAGTCATGGATGGTGGTCCAGCTATTGGGATAGTCATGGATTGTGGTCCAGCTATTGAGATAGTCGTGGATTGTGGTCCAGCTATTGGGATAGTTGTGGATTGTGGTCCAGCTATTGGGATAGTCGTGGATTGTGGCCCAGCTATTGGGATAGTAGTGGATTGTGGTCCAGCTATTGGGATAGTCATGGATTGTGGTCCAGCTATTGGGATAGTCATGGATTGTGGTCCAGCTATTAAGATAGTCATGGATGGTGGTCCAGCTATTGGGATAGTCATGGATTGTGGTCCAGCTATTAAGATAGTCATGGATTGTGGTCCAGCTATTGGGATAGTCATGGATTGTGGTCCAGCTATGGATGTTCAGAGGAAGAGGAATGTAGCAATTGCTATGCTGGCAATAATGGCACTGAATAAAGAGGCAACAAGAAAGATCTTTCTGCTTGTTACCTGTTGAATTGACTTCCTGGGCTACATATTAACATGCGCATGTGCTGTTGGTTTTTCAAACTATTTTAGATCGATTTCACTACTGATCTTTCGAAATCCATTTGTTTTGTGGAAAAATATCCGACATGGCGGTTTGTTTGTTTTTCACTTGCCATTTTGACAATCGAAATTAGCCCTCTAACATATCGAAAGGCGGACGATTGAGTGTATCAATTGCTTTTTTGAACGATTTTCTAACCGTGTATGGCCAGCATAAGACTGGGATGTCATTAAAGTGTAAAAGCAGGTGTCCCAATACTTTTGGTTATGTAGTGTATTATATCTTTGGTTTAATACCGCTTTAAGTAGAGCTGAAACATTATTCTTCATAGGAAATGTGTAGGTAAAGTATTATGCTGTCTCCCTTTTTTTAAAATCATTTCGGCATGGTTCACACCGGTGCACTGTTACCAGAGCGGAACAAATCTCCCGTGCATTTCATGCATTTGTGATGCCTCCGGCAAGTACTTGACATGCTTTATAAGGGCTGTCAGCAGCTAGCTATGTTAACCATTTCTCCAGAACCTTTAACAATCGGACACTTCTGAAACGCTTTGAAGATGTTTCTAAAACCCTTCTTGACGCCAATATACCAGAATGTTCCCCTTGACCCCCGTTACAGGCAACCGTGACCTCGGCCTTTATACCCCAGCCAAGCATTGCTTGCAAAATCCAAATCAAACCACAGCAATGCAGAGCCATGCAAATGTTCATCTCACATGTGAATGTGTGCTAACACTCATACCGCCCAACTGTCTGAGATGGAATAAAAGGACATATTACAGCACAAATTATGTAGGCACCAGTGACGCGGCCCATGAAGAATTTATAAACAAAAATTGCTTGGTTAAGCACTTTTTTCATAACAAGAGAAATAATCAAGTGGTTGGATTAAAGTTTTAGCACGGGAAAATACATAAAAAATGAATGTTTAATATCGGTGCATACAGAGGGGCAACAAAGGTATGGGCGAATCTGCAGTTGCAGCTATTGTACATTGTTACATCGTTAGGTTGAAAAAAGACACAAGTCTATCTATTTCAAGGACCACTTATGTATGTATACATGTTGATCACATCCCCCCTTAGCCTCCTCTTCTCAAGAGAGAATAAATTCAGATCCTCTAATCTTTCCTCATAACTGAGCTCCTCCATGCCTCTTATTAGTTTGGTTGCCCTTCTCTGCACTTTCTCCAGTTCCCCGATATCCTTTTTGAGAACTGAAAAAGTGAACTGCATATTCCAGATGAGGTCTTACTAATGATTTGTATTCTGACAACAGCAGCCATTGCCCCAGCAGACTATCTGGACATGCTTATGCACATCCATTTGAAGGCTCTGCGGTGTCTGTCCACAAAGGGCTCTCTCCTGCTTTTTCGGCGTTGCCGTTTGCAGGGGGTCCTTGTGGCACACTACGGTGTCCTTTGTGTGTTGTTGGGGGGCCCCCGGTGTCCCGGTTGTTCCATTCCCCCCCCCCAGGGGGTCCTCTCCTGTTTCCTCTTCCCTAGCGGTGGCCTTGAAAATTGTGGCATGACTCCTACTTCCTGGTGTGGGAAAATGTATATGGGTATGATATGTGGCCCCTGAAGAAGGGTATTTCATCCCGAAACATGTCGGGCCTTCACCCATGAAGATATTACATCTCCACATGAACTACATTTCTTCATGTACACATTTGGATTGTAACAGTCCATGCCTTTATGTTTCTTTTAATCATGTATGTTATTTTTGTATGTTTGCAAATTTTGTCTATTTTGTAATAAACTGTGTCAATTTTATATAAATTTTGTTGACTGTACTGCCCTAAAAGTCCCGCTACATGTACTGGGGGAGTACCTTGTGTCTCTAAACCGATTGGGATGTTGGCAGACCTATGTGATATGGTTGGGGTTATCTCTATTATTCTGACAACTGATGCCAATGGCTGTCAGAATACCCCAACAGTGGCTGCATCTAATTGGATGTAGACACGGTTTGACCAACTACATCGCCAATTCCAAAAAAGTTGGGACATTGTGTAAAATTTAAATCAAAACAGAATGCAATGATTTGCACCCATGTTTTATTCACAATAGAAAATGAGAAAACATTTCAAATGTTTAAACTGAGAAAATGTAACATTTTAAGAAAAAAATAAGGTCATCTTTGAAATTGATGGCAGCAACACATCTCATAAAAGTTGGGACAGAGAATGGTGTAGCATCCCCCCTTCTTATAACAACAGTCTGGGAAATAAGGAGAGCAGTTGCTGGAGTTTTGGAAGAGGAATGTTGTCTCATTCTTGTCTGGGCATATGCTGCCCCTTCGTTGGTGTCATTGGGGGGAACTGTGCCCCAACGTAGGTGTTATTGGAAGGAACTGTGCCCCATTGTTGGTGTCATTAGTAGATAGGGTGCCCTATGTTTGGTGTCATTGGGAGGAATTGTGCTCCTTCATTGGTGTCATTGTTTGGAATTGTGCCCTATGTTTGGTGTCATTGGGAATAACTGTGCCCCATTGTTGGTGTCATTGGTAGGAATTTGGTCCTATGTTTGGTGTCAGTGGAAGGAATTGTGCCCCTTCATTGGTGTCATTGGGAGGAACTGTGCTCTATCTTTGTTCAGTGTATGAAACAATGCCCCGAGAGCCAGATAAAAGCATGCAAAGGGCCACATCCAGCCCCTTTGTTGGTGTCATTGGGTGGAATTGTGCCCTTTCTTTGGTGTCATTGGGAGGAACTGTGCCCCATTGTTGGTGTCGTTAGTAGGAATTGTGCCCTTTCATTGGTGTCAGTGGCGAGAATTGTGCCCTTCGTTGGTGTCATTGGGAGGAACTGTGCCCCATCTTTGGTGTCATTGGGAGGAATTGTGTCCCAACTTTGGTTCAGTGGATGAAATAGTTCCCCAAGAGCCAGATAAAAGCAAGCAAAGGGCCACATCCAGCCCCTTCCTTGCTTGGTGTCATTAGAAGGAATTGTGCCCTTGCTTTGGTGTCATTGGGAGGAATTGAACCCCATTGTTGGTGTCATTTGTTGGAATTGTGCCCTATCTTTGGTGTCAAAAATTGGGAGAATACCACGCTAATAAGGCTCCATGCACACTGGACGCTCTCTGGGCGTTGGGCAGGAGACCATGCCTAGAAAAGTTCTTTTGCAGCGTTTTGTAAGCAGCGTTTATTGGTGTCTGCATTTTTGAGTGTTCTTTTTTTACTTAATTAGCTTCCATTGACTACAAAAAATGCCGGACGCCGATAAATGGCCGTTTATTGCAGTTTATGAGCGTTTATCGACGTCCTGCGTTTTTTGTGGTCAGAAGAACAACTTTTGAATACCAATTCGGGGCGTTAAGATAACAGCCCAAAAACGCCACTTCTGTTAAACGACAATAAACGTCTATGTGTGCATGGACACATAGAATAACATAAAGGGGCGTTTTTGGGCTGTTAAAAAAAACACCCCAAAAGACCAAAAATGGTCGTTTATCAGCTACAGTGTGCATGAGCCCTAACTGACCTATTGCACAAATGATAGCTGCTAGCACAACAATTTGACAAAAAAACTGTGACAATAAATAAATTCACAGTGCAGCACTTCAAATATTAAATCTGTATAATGAATACACAAATACGAAAAGTCCAAGTATAGAAAGACACGAATTAAAGTGTCTAGTGCTCACAGTAAATTAATCATTTTAAAGTGTCCAAGTGCTTATAAACGGTGAAAATAAATATACAATGCAGCGCTTCAAATGCTACACTTGTATAATGAATACACACAAACTAAACATCCAAGTATACAAAAACACTAGTGCTCAAAATAAACTAGTAACATTGAAGTGTCCAAGTGCTTATATACTCTGAAAATAAGTGACTGGTGCTTGCAAACTCTAATAAACATGTGACAGGTGCCAACCGTCAAAACGGGGAATACCATCCACCCGAAAATATATGTGCTTACCAGAAACTGGTAAGAAACCAGCAAAGAAAACACTTGTGCCTCGGATATCCTCCACTGGAAAGCTCTAGGGCAATGGTTCTCTACTCCGGTCCTCGGGACCCACTAACAGGCCAGGTTTGCAGGATAACTGAAATGCATCACAGGTGATATAATTTGCTGTTCAGTGTTTGCAGCATTCTAGTCTGCATCTCAACAAGGTAATACTTAAAATCTGGCCTGTTGGTGGGTCCTGAGGACCGGAGTTGAGAACCACTGCTCTAGAGTCATCACCCGGGACCTCCATGGATGTCCAATCTACAGGTAGTATTCCTTGGAGGCTCACACGTGTAAATTCCAACAGTGTCACACCACAGGAGTTTTCATATAATAAAACAGGATCACCATAGTGTAAAACCATAAACACAATTTATTAAAAATGGTTAAAAACACTTACAAATATTGAGCCCATCAAGTATGTTGCAGTGACCTGGGGGGAACAAGACCCATTTATTTATTGTTTCTATCTTTGATGTCATTGGGAGGAATATTTGGTTCAGTGGGTGAAATGGTGCCCCAAGTGCCAGATAAAAGCAAGCAATGGGCCACATCCGGCCCATGGGCTGCAGTATGGAGACCAATGTTCCAATGGTTAATGGGTTCATATCCACGTTCATTTCCGAACGTACTGGCTTTTGAACAAAACCAGTTGCCTCAATGGTAGCAATAAAGGATATTCTGACAAATGATTTTTCTACTAACCATGTATGGCCAGCTTTATAACACAAGACAAGAAGGTAAGGAGGGCCCTGCTCGTGAGAGCTTACAATCTAACAGGGAAGGACAAATGATACAAAAGGTAATAACTGTGTGGGGATGAGTTGATGGAGAAGGTAAAATTTCAGAGTTTAACTGTCTTGTTCATGGATTTTTAGACCAACTTCGTTTTCAATAAAGAAGATTGTATTTTAACCTTTTGTAAGACAATCTTTATTGAAAACGATGTTGGTCCAAAAATCCAGGAACAAGACAGTCAACGCTTTTCAGCCTATGCAGGCCTTAGTCTCATGAAAGGTTGAAATCCAATCTTCTTTCTTGAAAACCATGTTATGGTAAAAATCCAGGAACAAGACAGTTGACGCATTTCAGCCTATGCAGGCCTTAGTCTTATGAAAGGTTGAAATCCAATCTTCTTTCTTGAAAACCATGTTATGGTAAAAATCCAGGAACAAGAGAGTTGACGGGTTTCAGCCAATGCATGCCGTAGTCTCACGAAAGGTTAAATCCAATCTTCTTTATTGAAAATGATGTTGGGGTAAAAATCCTGGAATAGACAGTTGAGGAGTTTCAGCCTATGCAGGCCTTAGCCTTACGAAAGGTTAAAATCCAATCTCCTTTGTTGAAAATGATGTTGGGGTAAAAATCCAGGAACAAGACAATTGACGCGTTTCAGCCTATGTAGGCCTTATTCTTATGACTAAGGCCTGCATAGGCTGAAACACACCAACTGTCTTGTTCCTGTTTTTTTTTTTTTTTTCCAAAACACAGTTTTCAATAAAGAATATTGGATTTTAACCTTTTGAGTTGCTGGCTCTTTTGACTGTTATGGCTTGCAGAGGCTTTGATCGGGGCACCGATAAGGTATCTGACCTAATTTGAAACAGGATTGCAGGGTGGCAGCACGGTCAGTCTTTGTTAAGCCCTGTACACATGGGACGACGACCGCATACAACAGGTCGTATTAACGACCGTTGTATGTGATATCGATCGTTCGTATGCGCGATTTGAACAGTCGAACATACGACGGTCGTACAAGGGGAGTTGTATGAGCAGACTAGAAAACTTGGTCGTACCAACAAGCTCTCATACGACCGTTGTATCGTGTGTACAGAGCAGTTGGTACAACAAAGTTGTATTGTGCAAAACACACATGCTCCGAAGTCAGGAATGGCCGGATGCTAATTACATGCACCTGAACATTCTTCTGCGGTCGTACGATCGTGTAGTGCAGTCAGTATGCTACATGCAACAGCCAACATACGATTTGGCACGATCGTACGTGCGATCGTCGTCCCGTGTGAACAAGCTCTCATACGACCGTTGTATCGTGTGTACAGAGCAGTTGGTACAACAAGTTGTATTGTGCTCGGAAGTCAGGAACGGCCGGACGCTAATTACATGCACCTGAACGTTCTTTCTGCGGTCGTATGATCGTGTAGTGCAGTCAGTATGCTACATACAACAGCCAACATACGATTCGACACGATCGTACGTGCGATCGTCGTCCCGTGTGTATGGGGCTTTACTGTTTCAACTTCATGAAACCTAAAAATCCTCCTTTGCAGTGGAGATGCCCGTTTATGTCTAGGACCTGCTCTCCGCTGGTGGACTGAAGCCTCTTCAGCATCGTCATGTCCATTGTAAGGCTATGAGCCCTGCATTAGTCTTGAAGATGTCAGAGGACCTTAGCCTGCAAAAGCTCGGGGGGTAGCAACTGCATGGACCGTAGCCTGCAGAAGCAGAGGATCAGGTAAATAAAAGTACCTTACCAAGTCCCCTAGACATCAACCAGCAGTGAACCCTTGCAGTGCGGGCTCCGGGTTTCCTGGAGTTCAGCTTTAAGGTAGGTGAATGGCACAACATACTCCATGTCTATTCACACTTCCAGCATTGGGAGTGCCATACATTGTAGTTACATATGTTTGCAGCTGTGAAAGATTGTTGTACTACAACATCATTAATAAATTATAGAAACATTAACAGGATCTCAGGGATAATAAATCGGCATTAACAAAGGAAGCCAGAGCCTGTCTGTCCACAGGCGAGTTCGTGCCCTGCGTTGCTGATCAGCTCTTGTGACACATCTGTCATTGTCGGCTAGGTGGATGTTAACAGACTGCTCAGCACAATTTCCCCATATCACTTCCTCCAAGCCTCCTTTCAACCACGCCGACATTTTATTATAGTCAATCAATGATGACGAAAATTCTGTTCAGTCAACAGAAAGCCAAAGTAAAGGTTCCTGTATGACAATCTAAACAATCCAGTTATGATGTGAATACGATTGAACAAAAACAATGTAGCGCTCATATACATATACACTGAATAGCCATAACATTATGACCACTGACAGGTGACATGAATAACATTGATTACCTCTTTACAATGGCACCTGAAAGTGGGTTTGGATATATTAGGCAGTGAGTGAGCATGTGGTCCCTGAAGTTGATGTGTTGAAAGCAGAAAAAATGGGCAAGCGTAAGGATTTGAGTGACTTTGACAAGGGCCAAATTGTAATGGCCAGATGGCTGGGTTAGAGCAACTCCAAAACTGCAGCTCTTGTGGGATGGTCCTGGTCTGCAGTGGTCAGGGCCAACCAAAAGTGGTCCAAGGAAGGAGAACCGGTCAGTACTTTGTAGAACTACCTTTCGCTGCCATTACAGATGCAGGGATGTCTCTACCAGCTTTGCACATCTAGAAAGTGAATTTTTTTCCCATCCTTCCTTGCAAAATAGCTCAAGCTCTGTCAGATTGGATGGAGAGCGTCTGTGAACAGCAATTTCCAAGTCTTCCCACAGATTCTCAATTGGATTTAGGTCTGGACTTTGACTGGGGCATTCTAACACATGAATATGCTTTGATCTAAACCAGTGGTTCTCAACTCCTGTCCTTGGGACCCACTAACAGGCCAGATTTGCAGGATAACTCAAATACATCACAGGTGATATCATTTGCTGCTTAGTGATTGCAGTATTCTAGTCTGCATCTCCTCAAGGTAATACTTAAAATCTGGCCTGTTGGTGGGTCCTGAGGACTAGGAGAGGGCTGGCAGCCTTAGGCCTGGGGCAAAGTCCAGTCAAGTGGCCCATTAAACCGCCGAAACAGCTCACCATCCATGCCCACCTGATTTTATAATGGATATTGATGTTATGAAGCAAGGCAAATATGATACAATGTGGTAACATAATTTAATTTTAATAGCAACAAAGGAGCTTTAACAAAAATAATGCATCAATGCAGCCTCACCACCCACCAATGCAGCCTCACTACCCTCCAATGCAGCCTCACCAGTGCCCACCAATGCAGCCTCCCCAGTGCTACCCCCCCCCCCCCCTTTGCCTGCAGTTAGTTGGTGGCTGCGCCCCTGGCCCCTACTTCCTTTCTCCACAAGAAGAAAAAAGTGTGAGCAGCATTTTGAATGTAAGTTAGGGTGGCCTGGGGGGCAATTGCCACCCTGCGCCCCGGGCCAGCCCTCCCCTGCTGAGGACAGAAGTTGGGAACCACTGATCTAAACCATTCCATTGTAGCTCTGGCTGTATGTTTAGGGTCATTGTCCTGCTGGAAGGTGAACTTTCACCCCAGTCTCAAGTCTTTTGCAGACTCTAACAGGTTTTCTTCTAAGATTGCCCTGTGTTTGGCTCCATTCATCTTCCCATCAGCTCTGACCAGCTTCCCTGTCCCTGCTGAAGAAAAGCATCCCCGCAACATGATGCTGCCACCACCATGTTTCACAGTGGGGATGGTGTGTTCAGGGTGATGTGCAGTGTTAGTTTTCCACCACACATAGCGTTATGCTTTTAGGCCAAAATTTCAATTTTGATCTCGTCTGACCAGAGCACCCTCTTCTACATGTTTGCTGTGTCCCCAACATGGCTTCTCGCAAACTGCAAACGGGACTTCTTATGGCTTTCTTTCAACAATGGCTTTCTTTTTGCCACTCTTCCATAAAGGGCAGATTTGTGGAGTGCACGACTAATAGTTGTCCTGTGGACAGATTCTCCCACCTGAGCTGTGGATCTCTGCAGCTCCTCCAGAGTTACCATGGGCCTCTTGGCTGCTTCTCTGATTAATGCTCTCCTTGCCCGGCCTGTCAGTTTAGGTGGACAGCCATGTCTTGGTAGGTTTGCAGTTGTGCCATACTCTTTCCATTTTCGGATGATGGATTGAACAGCGCTCCGTGAGATGTTCAAAGATTGGGATATTTTAATAACCTAACCCTGCTTTAAACTTCTCCACAACTTTATCCCTGGCCTGTCTGGTGTGTTCCTTGGCCTTCATGATGCTGTTTGTTCACAGCCACGTACCCCCTCCCCCCAAAGAGTGCCAAATGTGACATTGGGGGAGGGGGGGGGTGCTAACAAGCTGGGCTTCCCCTTTTGGGGGGAGTTCTGCTTTAAGCTGGCATGACATTTATTCATCATATGCTCGAGTTGAATTGGTTTAGTTATGGTTTTCATATGTTCCACCTTCTGTAAACCATTTAGTATGCATTTTCTGAACATGGTTGCATTTGGCAGAACTCCAACCCACAGAAGCGCGTAGATCAGTAGTTCTCGACTCCTATCCTCAGGACCCACTAACAGCCATCTATAGTGGCATCATTCACCCCCATCCCCTTCACCCCTAGTTTCCGTTTCCCCATCTCCCCCCATTTCCTCCCCCCCCCCCCCTTGTTCCATAAGGAGCTCCTATCGGACATTATAACAGACTTTTATGAACTCTCAGGCTGGGTTCACACCTATGCGAATTGGATGCGGCTTAAACCGCATCCAATTCACAGGACACTTGAAAACACATTGTTTTCAATGTGTCCGGTTCACATATGTGCGGTGCATTCGCACTCCGCATTGCACAAAAACGTGTGCCTTTTCTGTGCAGTGCGGTGCGAATTCCCAGCACGTTGAGTTCAATGGGAGCGCATCGAACACGGAGATCACTCCGCACTGAACGGGGATATTTCCCCTGCTCGTGCCTCCCCATCTCTACCCCCGCAGCTGCTGCGCTGTGGGAACGGACAGAAGCCGCCGAACAGCGGACAGGCTGGAATTTGCAGCAAATATCACCTGTGTTGTATTTCAGTTACCTTGCAAACCTGGCCTGTTAGTGGGTCCCGAGGACAGGAATTGAGACCCACTGCGCATAGATGGAGGTGATACCATTGAATGCAATGCTGCAGACTTTTGCAGGCCATTTCTGTGCTGTTTCGATACTTTCCAAATCGTAGGCAAACCACAGCAGTGAAAACGGGCCCTTCATATTTATTTCAGTACAGATTCCCTATGAATAATTTACTTATTTGATATCACAGATGATTTTCAGCCATTACAGTAACGCTGTGTGGGTATTCACACTCTATAAATTCCCTTGTGAAATGAGTGTTAGGAATTCCTGCTAAGATTATTCTGAGAGATCCGCGCTTCACACTTTCCCTCTCTCGCTGGCTCTAAAATAATTTCTTAAAGCGGAGTCCCACCCATAAGTGGAACTTCCGCGGATCGGATTCCTCCCCCTCTCCGGTGCCTTTCAGGGGGGAGCGGAAATCTGTCAAATCCAGGCATCTGCTTCCACTTCCGGGGAAAGTCTGCCGCACTCTGTGTGGCGTACTACACAATGTCTGACCCCTTCTCCTCCCCCCTGCTGTCTTCTGGGAGAAATAAAGGCTCCAGAAGACAGCAGGGACCATTCAGAACGCGCAACTCGCGCATGCACAGTAGGAAACAGGCTGTGAAGCCGTAAGGCTACACTTCCTGTTTCCCTTAGTAAGGGTGCCGGTGCCTGCACCCGGAGCCGGGGGACGGGTCGGCTTTGGGTGCCGACATCACGGGCTCCCTGGACAGGTATAAGTGTCTTTATTTTAAAAGTCAGCAGCTACAGTATTTGTAGCTGCTAACATTTAATTTTTTTTTCCCAGGCAGAACTCTGCTTTAAGACATCTTCACAAACGTTATTCGTATTTATTAAAGCTGAAGTCCAGGCAAATATCTAAAACACAGTTCAAGGTGTTACTAAATCCACAACAGGAAAATCAATCTGTATATGTAATAACACATGCTTGTTATACTCACTGTGGAACCTAAGGGGTTAATCCTCTGCATTGTGTAAAAAGGCTGCTCCTGTCTTCTCTGACCCTACCTTTCTTCCACTGCCCCCAAACCATCTGCTGATAGTACAGAGCCTTGGAGGCACTCTACACATGCCCAGTTTGGTGTGTATTGCTAGAGAGTTTTTTTATTTGTTTTATTTTCTTTGGGAGGGTGCATTTGTTCAGCACTGGGCCAATCAGCACTGTCCAGGCAGAGGGTCAGGGGTTCTGCAGCCTCATAGGACAGTCAGAGAAGGATGAAAACTCCTCCTACAAGTTTTAACCAGTCACTGAGAGAAATCACAAGACTGCTATATACTGCTGATGAGAAAAGGTATTTAGCAGTTTATATTTACTAAAATGATTGCATTCTCATGTTCTGTTGTCAGGAACCATGAATCAGATGGAAACAAATGCAGTAAAATCACACCTTTTAATAAAATGGTAAAAATGGTACAATCATAAACGTAGTCAAAACACAGCCAGGGTACGGTAGTCAAAGCGGGTAGTCAGAACAAGCCAGTAAATCAGGAAGCCAGAGATCAGCATAGTCAGAGGCAGCAGACAGGATCAGGAACCAGAAGGGACATCAGCCAGGCAAGTC
>BLSH010279183.1:468455-492602 GCA_018402905.1 Glandirana rugosa
TGGCGTTATAGTGTCAGGGTGATATTCATAGACTCGCGGTGGTAATGATCAATTTTTTAAAGAAAAATTTATTTAGTTTTATAGGGTATCAAACATCTGCGATATTGAAAACGCGTTTGGTTAGTTATATGTGAATAACCCTAAAAAACTTGACTGTAACCAAAATGACAACTGGAATTGTAACTAGACTTTGGTAAAAATTGATTTATTGATGATCCGAAATTGGACAATTGAATGTGCATATGTAACAATTGAACATTTTAATAAACTTGTTTTTTGATCAAAAAAAAAAAGAATACAATTTCTACATCAATTTAGGTCAATATGTATTCTGCTACATATTTTTGGTAAAAAATCCCAATAAGTGTATATTGATTGGTTTGCGCAAAAGTTATAGCGTCTACAAACTATGGGATATTTTGATTTATTTAAAAAGAAATTTTTTAACTAGTAATGGTGGCGCTCAGATACTTATAGTGGGACTGTGATATTGCGGTGGACAAATCAGACACCTAACTGACACTTTTGACACCTTTTTGGAGACCAGTGAAATCAGTGGCGGCTGGTGGTCAATATTTTGGGGGGACGCAAACAGACCTGACCCCCTCACTCACAGCCCCCCTGCTGCTCTTGATCCACTTGCAACGATCCACTTGCACTATCGACACCCCCACTCCCCCCCCACCAGTGGCTCTCGATCCACTCCCACTACTGCCAAGCCCACCCCCCCCCGAATAGGAGGTGGGTCCTGAGACCCGATTGGTCTTAGACCCGCTTCCTGTTTGGCTGGAGGAGAAACAGGAAGACATTAGCTAATATTCATTTGCTAATGTCATACAAGTGGGTGGGCTCAGGGCGGAATCCGACTCTAAACACAAGCTTAAAGAAAACTCCACACTGAAATCCATGCATCCGGTGCCCTGCATGGAGATTAGGGGCCGAGCGCATGGATTGAGGGGGGCGGTGCCCCTGTGCCCCTAATGGATGGATGGGCCACCACTGAGTGACACTAATACAGTGATCAGTGCTAAAAATATACACTGTCACTGTACTAATGACACTGCCTGGGAAGGGGTTAACATCAGGGGCAATCAAAGGATTAACTACATGCCTAGCTTGTGTTTCAGTGTGGTGGGGGAGGCATGGATTGGTGTTTTTGCTTTACAGAAACACAGCATCCATGCCTTCTGTGCTGACGGAATGACAGTCTGCCTTGTTTACATAGACAGTCTGGTATTCTGTCAGTGTACCAAACGATCAGTCCCCTGATTATCTGTACAGATCTTCCCTGTGAGGAGATGCCGCTGATTGGCTCTCCTGTCCTCAGTCTGTCAGTGTGAGGCGGGGAGAGCAGATAAATGGCCTTTCCGTGTTTACATGTAATTGGCTGTGATTGGAAAGCCGGTAACATGGATAAAGAGCCGCGTCATCGACTCTTTACCAAGATCGGGGTTGCGCTGTGTCCCATGGGCGTGCAAGCACAGTGATGATACTGGGGCAACGTCATATGACATCATCCCAGAACTAGAGGGGATCCTGCCCTCCGTCATTTGTCTATATGGCGGGCGGGAGGTACTTAGAGTCCATAATAAATGTCCACAAATTGAAAAGATTTTTGTGACAATTGAAGAAAACTCCTCTGAAGATAACACCTCCTAGTGCAGTGGTTCTCAATTCCGGTCCTCGGGACCCCCCAACAGGCCAGGTTTGCAGGATAACTGAAATAAATCACAGGTGATATAATTTGCTGCTCAGTGATTGCAGTGTTCTAGTCTGCATCTCCCCAAGGTAATACTTAAAATCTGGCCTGTTGGTGGGTCCTGGGGACCGGAGTTGAGAACCACTGTCCTAGTGCAACAGTAAGGATACAAAGTGACTCCAGTGCTCTTCCTCCACCAATATGCACTTACCAGAATGCCATTGATAAACAGCATTACATATCAATCCATTCTTGAGGAATCCACAGCAGCCATTCAATCAATCCTCCAGATAACACAGTGCTCAATCAGGGGGGATCAGGGCTGCAGACATCTCCTAGCGGGGTAAACCTCTCCTAGGAACCCTCCAGGGAAGCTGCCTCATACAGGGATATCCAGCCTAGCCTAGAAGGCATTTTGCAAAAAGGAGATGCCTGGAGGGTTCCTAGGAGAGGTGTACCCCGCTAGGAGATGTCTGCAGCCCTGATCCCCCCCCACCCCAATTGAGCACTGTGTTATCTGGAGGATTGATTGAATGGCTACTGTGGATTCCCCAAGAATGGATTGATACCTGTATGCTGTTTATCAATGGCATTCTGGTGAGTGCATATTGGTGGAGGAAAAGCGCTGGAGTCATGTTGTACATCCTTACTGTTGCACTAGGAGGTGTGGCAGTGAAGGGGTTAACCTGCAGGGGGCACGCTAAGGGTTAACTGTGTTCCCTGGGCGTGTTCTAACTGTGGGGGGACTGCCCTAACAGGAGAAGGGAAGTGATCACACCTTCCATGTAGAGGAAGGCTGTGATTACAGCCCTTCCCCCTCTCACAGAAGGGAGGTCCGTGTTTACTTACACAGACCTCCGTTCTTTCACTCCGGGGGGGGGGCATCGCGGGTGGCCGGCGGAGATCGACTCTGCCGCACCCGCTCCCTGGCCCTCCCCGGACACCGCCGCACCCGCTCCCTGGCATCGCGGGTGGCCGGCGGAGATCGACTCCGCCGCACCCGCTCCCTGGCCCTCTCCGGACACCGCCGCACCCGCTCCCTGGCCCTCCAGCGGCGCGCGCTCACTGTGCGCGATCTGGCAGCCGCCGTCGTATGACGGCGTTTTGCCTTACAGAGCCACTCTGTCGCCGTCAGATGCCGATCGGCGGTCGGCAAGTGGTTAAGAAATGGCTTTCTTCTTGCCACTCTTCCATAAAGGCCAGATTTGTGCAGTATACGTCTGATTGTTGTCCTATGGACAGAGTCTCCCACCTCAGCTGTAGATCTCTGCAGTTCATCCAGAGTGATCATGGGCCTCTTGGCTGCATCTCTGATCAGTGTTCTCCTTGTATGAGCTGAAAGTTTAGAGGGACGGCCAGGTCTTGGTAGATTTGCAGTGGTCTGATACTCCTTCCATTTCAATATTATCGCTTGCACAGTGCTCCTTGGGATGTTTAAAGCTTGGGAAATCTTTTTGTATCCAAATCCGGCTTTAAACTTCTCCACAACAGTATCTCGGACCTGCCTGGTGTGTTCCTTGTTCTTCATGATGCTCTCTGCGCTTTAAACGGACCTCTGAGACTATCACAGTGCAGGTGCATTTATACGGAGACTTGATTACACACAGGTGGATTCTATTTATCATCATTAGTCATTGAGGTCAACATTGGATCATTCAGACATCCTCACTGAACTTCTGGAGAGAGTTTGCTGCACTGAAAGTAAAGGTGCTGAATAATTTTGCACGCCCAATTTTTCAGTTTTTTATTTGTTAAAAAAGTTTGAAATATCCAATAAATTTCGTTCCACTTCACGATTGTGTCCCACTTGTTGTTGATTCTTCACAAAAAATTACAGTTTTATATCTTTATGTTTGAAGCCTGAAATGTGGCAAAAGGTCGCAAAGTTCAAAGGGGGCCGAATACTTTCGCAAGGCACTGTATATGTACAGGAAAGCCCCTGCATATATCCCTACCTTGCAAATGTCACCCTTTTCAGCTGTAGCAGACTTGAAAAAACTGGAATCAGTGGGTAGCTCTCTTTGCTGAAGCTTTGTGGTTGGAGTTGTGATGTCGCAAGACTTCCCACCCAGCTCTATACTGAGAGCTGGAGCAGATGGGAGGGGGGTGTGTTTTTGCTCCGTGCAGGAGATAAGAAAATCACCTGTCAGTCACACAGCAGGGGATGAAATGACTCCTATTTCTCCCTCAGTCTGTTTTTTTTTCGTACTGAAGAAAGATAAGGGTATTACTCAGAGTTGGACTAACTCTTTGTGGCAAAACTGGGCACAGATGACATGATGTCCTCTCCTGTACAAGCTAGAAGGGTTCAGTAAAATGTATTTTTTTCGGGGTTTACATCCACTTTAATATTTACAGCGCTACAATTTATTTTATTTCAGGTACTTATATAGCGCTGTCAATTTATGCAGCGCGTTACATATATATTGTACATTCACATCAGTCCCTATCCTCAAGGAGCTTACAATCTAAGGTCCCTAACTCACATTCATACATATACTAGGGTCAATTTAGACAGGAGCCAATTAACCTACCAGCATGTCTTTGGAATGTGCGAGGAAACCGGAATACCCAGAGGAAACCCACGCAGGCACAGGGAGATCATGCAAACTCCAGGCAGGTAGTGTCAGGGTTGGGATTCAAACCATCAACCCTTTTGCTGCCAGACGAAAGAGCTCTCTACTACACCACTGTGCCGCCATATTTCATTTTCCTTAGATGACTGGGTCTCTCTGCTCTTCTATGCAATGCAGGCAAATCATGGCTGGTGAAAGGGGCTGGCAGGGCCCCTCTCAGGAGGTCTCAGGCCTGATGCAAGTAGTGGGCTGGCTCTTGGAAGGAGTTATGGAAATATCAAAATGTTGAGTGGATGTCAGTCCTGAGGAGTAGGTGTTTCAAGGCAGACTGTATTTACATGCAGACCTCCCTGGGTAATGCTCAAATGTAATGCTTGAGCCTCTATGATTAAAATAACTGAAATCCAATGAATGGAAAGGGTGGACCAGGGACAGTTAGGCTGGGGAGGAAAAGACTAGATGATGCTGGAAGTCTTCCAACAAGAAAATGAGGACTTGCTGCAGCTTCTAATGCACACTGTGAGAAGCTCGCAGTGTGCAGTGAAATCAGAGTAAGCGATTTCAGTCCAGGAAAGGAGCCTGTACAACTGTGCAAGACTGAAGGCTGGAAGTAAGAGTGCTGCAAATGTGCACTTTAAAAGCATAATGTGTTAATATCTATTTACTCAGCATAACATAATCTTTCAAATTATACAAAAAAATTGGGGTAACAATTGTGTTTTGTAATTTTTTAAAATTCATTAAAGTGTATTTTTTCCAAAAAACATTGCATTTGAAAGACCACTGCGCAAATACAGTGTGACATAAAATATTGCAACGACCGCCATTTTATTCTCTAGAATCTCTGCCATTATTATTATTATACAGGATTTATATAGCGCCTACAGTTTGTGCAGCACTTTACAATATTAGGGCAGACAGTACAGTTACAATACAATTCAATATAGGAGGAATCAGAGGGCCCTGCTCGTTAGAGCTTACAATCTAAGAGGGAGGGTTAAATGATATGAAAGGGCAATAACTGTGGGGGATGAGCTGATTGAGAAAATAAGGAGTGTAGTTAGGTGGTGACAGGATTGGCTTCCCTGAAGAGAAAAGTTTTCAGGGATCGCCTGAAGGTGGATAGATTTGGGGACAGTCTGACCGATTGGGGTAGGGAGTTCCAGAGGATGGGAGCGGCTCGGGAGAAGTTTTGGAGGCGAGTATGAGAGGAGGTGATGAGGGAGCTGGAGAGCAGGAGGTCTTGGCAGGAGCGAAGAGGACGGTTAGGTTGGTATTTTGAGACAAGGTTGGTGATGTAGCTGGGGGCAGAGTTGTGGATGGCTTTGTAACTGATTGTTAGTATTTTGAATTTAATTTGTTGGGCAAGTGGCAGCCAATGGAGGGATTGGCAGAGGGGGGTGGCAGACGTTGAATGGTTTGTAAGGTGGATGAGTCTGGCAGCGGCATTCATGATGGACTGGAGGGGGGGATTGTTTATTTAATGGTAGGCCAGTGAGGAGGGAGTTGCAGTAGTCGAGACGAGAGATGACCAGGGAGTGAATCAGGAGCTTTGTGGTTTCATTGGTTAGGAAGGGACGTATTTTAGAGATGTTGCGGAGATTGAGGCGGCAAGCCTTAGAAAGTGATTGGATGTGGGGCCAAAAGGAGAGTTCAGAATCCAGGATGACACCAAGCACCCTAACGTGTGGGGATGGGTGGATGGTTGTGCCATTGCTCTTGACAGAGAAGTCGGGGGAAACGGCATTTGGGGGAGGAAATATTATGAGTTCAGTTTTGGACAAGTTGAGTTTGAGGAAGTGGTGTGACATCCAGGCAGATATGTCTGTTAATAAGTTAGGGATACGTCAGGAGATTGATGGAGCGAGCTGGGGGGTGGAGAGGTAGATTTGGTTAAAATGATATATATATATAATGTTTGGGTGTTCTAAGTAATTTTCTAACAAAAAATACTAATTTAAACTTGTAATCAAAAAGTTCCAGAAAAGGCCTGGCCAGCAAGTGGTTAATTTCTCCACAGTCTCAGGCAATAAAAGGCTTTGAGTTGATAGGCAAAGGTAGCATGCTAGAAGATGCTTTCAGGTTGCATTTGAGATTCTTCTGAGCTTCTTTTGGTCTTCAGATCGGCTTCGAGACGATTTTGCATTACAGTTGACTTTGTATGGGAAGAAAAGCATTTCTGAAACAAACAGTGGGGTATATTAGACCTAAGTTGGTCACACCTATGAAAGACAAAGCTCCCCGAAGATTGTTATTTTCAGATGGGTCAAATGTCTGTAGGCTGAATAACTCATCAGCTTCTTAGATTTCCTGGGTGGTGAGATCTTGGGATGCAAGCACTGCAAAGAACTTCCATCTGCTGCTCAACAGAAGATCCTCTGCTTTTCTTCTGCATTCTAGGTGTGTCTATGCCATCTAGTGGTCTAAATAGGCAATACAGAAATGACATACTGCAAAAGCCCCACGCCCCACATGGTGTAGTAATAAGGAACACCATTTTATTTAAAACAGATACACAGAGACAAATATCACCTATCGCAGTTGCCCATTTTATATTTTATTGCCGGCTTTTTATTTGTCCCTGTGCATCTGTTTTAAATAAAACTGTGTTCCTATTTACTACACCATGTGGGGCGTGTGGCTTTTTTCACATGTACTCCTCTGAGACACGGTGCTAAGAGCTTTCTCTGATCGGGAGTATGGTGAAGGGGTCACCCAGTGGAAGAGGAGTTCACTTGCTGCCGTGGAGGATCCCACCATTACTAATTGTGGAAGTGTCCACTCAAGCTCAATCGGTTCACTGGTCGTACGACCATGTGTACCCACCTGTTCTGGTAAGGATCCATCTTGTTTTCTATGCAAATGAAGAGATAGTTGCCTTTGACCTACATTGATCCCCCTTACCTATTGAGTTTGGAGACTTTGGGCATTCATGGGATTGTGATCACATTTGGACTATTTGGACTTGATTTCACCTTTATTTATTCGCCAGTTGAATTTCAAACTGTCACACGTCACATATTTTTCTGCTATTTGCAGTTTATTTTGTTCACCTGAATATTCACAGCGCAACACTTTATTTATCTGTATTTACTTTGCATTATATGGTCTAATGCTGTGTTTGCTGCTTTTGTTTCACCATTTGCGCAATATTTTTTTATCTTTTTGAGTTTGTTCGCCCTAGTCAGAGCGTAGTTCCTTGCATACAGGAGGAAAGTTTGAACCTAAGCCTTTCTACCCCTTTACTGGATTGCTGTTCCACAATAAAAGTCAGTGATCACTGTGAAGCTTCTTCTGTGTGACTACAATCAAAGCGCTTATTATTCATACAGTGCACTTCTAGTAGACCTGTTCATGATATTGCAGCTGCAGTTGAGATTAACCATTTAAACGACAGAGCCGGCAGAAGATCATTAGAACTTTTCAACAAAGAACTTTGAGTCATCATCATTTCAGGCTGTTTCCTTTCTTGCAATAGGCCATCATTATTATATAAGTCAACTATAATTCACATTCAACTAAGAACTCTCTGAATTAGAGCAGGTTGAATTATTGCTATCTTTTACTTATTGGTATACCCTATACCACAGTCCTCTTTAGACCTGTTTATAAATTATCCAACTGATACATATACCGTTGTATGCAGAAGTTTAGGAACCCCTGACAATTTCCATGATTATCATTTATAAATATTTGGGTGTTTGGATCAGCAATTTCATTTTGATCTATCAAATAACTGAAGGACACAGTAATATTTCAGTAGTGAAATTAGGTTTATTGGATTAACAGAAAATGTGCAATATGCATCAAAACAAAATTAGACAGGTGCATAAATTTGGGCACCCCAACAGAAAAATCACATCAATATTTAGTAGAGCCTCCTTTAGCAGAAATGACAGCCTCTAGACGCTTCCTATAGCCTGTAATGAGTGTCTGGATTCTGGATGAATGTATTTTGGACCATTCCTCCTTACAAAACATCTCCAGTTCAGTTAGATTTGATGGTGGCCGAGCATGGACAGCCCGCTTCAAATCACCCCACAGATGTTCAATGATATTCAGGTCTGGGGACTGGGATGGCCATTCCAGAACATTGGACTTGTTCCTCTGCATAAATAAGTAGATTTTGAGCAGTGTTTTGGGTCGTTGTCTTGTTGAAATATCCAGCCCCGGTGTAACTTCAACCTTGTGACTGATTCCTCAACATTATTCTCAAGAATCTGCTGATATTGAGTGGAATCCATGCGACCCTCAACCTTAACCAGATTCCCAGTACCGGCACCGGCCACACAGCCCCACAGCATGATGGAACCTCCACCAAATTCTACTGTGAGTAGCAAGTGTTTTTCTTGGAACGCTGAGTTCTTTTGCCGCCATGCATAACGCCCTTTGTTATGACTAAATAACTCAATATTTGTCCAAATGTGCGTTTGCATACCTCAAGCGACTCCATTTGTGGCTGTGTGAAGAAAAGGCTTCTTTCACATCTCCCATACAGCTGAATTGTTGAACGATGCACAGTGACCCCATCTGCAGCAAGTTGATGTTGGAGGTCTTTGGAGGTGGTCTGTGGGTTGTTTTTGACCGTTCTCACCATCCTTCGCCTTTGCCTCTCCAATATTTTATGTGGCTGCCACTTCTGGCCTTCACAAGAACTGTGCCTGTGGTCTTCCATTTCCTCACTATGTTCCTCACAGTGGACACTGACAGCTTATATCTCTGCCATAACTTTTTGTAACCTTCCCCTAAACCATAATGTAGAACAATCTTTGTTTTCAGGTCATTTGAGAGTTGTTTTTAGGCCTCCATGTTGCCACTCTTCAGAGGAGAGTCAAAGAGAACAATAACTTGCAATTGGCCACCTTAAATACCCTTTCTCATGATTGGATGCACCTGTCTATGAAGTTCAAGGCTTAATGAGCTCACCAAACCAATTGTGTGTTCCAATTAATCAGTGCTAAGTAGTTACAGGTATTCAAATCAACAAAATCACAAGGGTGCCCAAATTTATGCACCTGTCTAATTTTGTTTTGATGCATATTGCACATTTTCTGTTAATCCAATAAACCTCATTTCACTACTGAGTGGTCTGAGGAACAAGAGTCATTCCCCTGCTCCCCTGTGTTCCACTCTTACGCACAGCAAATAAATCTATACAGTTTCTGGTGTTGAATTGTAGATAAGAATTCACATTTATATTTGTGCTTATTAAATTTAGAGTTCCCTTTAATTCAAAGAAATTTGAGTAAATATCATTGACTTTCTCAACTTGTGTGACTTTTTAATGAATCTCATTGAAAGGGGGATTTTACTATGAGTGAACCCAGTGTGTCAGGGGTGGCGGATGACCCTCAAAATCAGGGAAACCGGGGTGATTGACTTATCATGCGACTCTCAAGGGGGCAGCGCTACGTGTTTTTTATTTTTAATATTTTATTTTTGTATTTTTTACAATTTCATTTTTTACAATATTATTTATTATATATTTTTTTACAATTATTAGGAGCTGCATTGGGGGCTTTGGAGAACTTTCAGGGGTCTAAACAGACTCCTGATGTCTCACTTTTGAGATAGAGAAAGGGGCTGATGACAAGGATTCTGCAGTGCCTTTTTCTGGAGCCTCAGCTACACTGGACAGTGAATAGAATGGGAAGTGCTTTGTGCTGAGTGGCTTCCTGTTCATTTCCCAAACTGAAGCATAGTTTTCTTTGTTTGTACAGTTTACTTTGCTTCAGTTATAAATGCACACAGGAGAGATCAGTACCGATCACTCATTGTGTTCATTCAGAATTCCTCCATCCTGGAACATCCCCCCGCCAGCATCTGGTAGGAGAGAAGAAGATGGAAGCTGGAAGCGCTGCAGAGGTGGGTGGGTGGTGATGAAGACATGGGGGGCCTGGCTGAGCAGCAGGAGGAATCTGCGCCACACGGGGTGATTAGGGAGTGCCCTGTGCGCATGCCTATAACCCTGGTTTAGGAACCGTGGTCTAGCCCTTTGTGGTGTTCCAATGCTGACTTGGCTTATGGATCTCATCTGCCTGATTGCTGCCTTTCTGTTGCTTGTTTCTGATTGCCTGCACATCCCGACATATGCTTGCACCATGGCTCTGCCTAAAAGCAGGATGGCCCAACTGTTATTGGTTGTTCTTTGCTTATCATAGGACATCCCAGTAAAAATCAAATCCTGCTTTATCTCTGTGGCACCCAAGTTTTTAAAGTGTTACTAAACCCAGGACCCTGCATTCACTATATCTGGTATCCCACAATACACAGAACATGGAAATTAAATTATTTTAGTAAATCTAAACTGCTAAATACCTTTTCTCATCAGCAGTATATAGCAGTCTTGTGACTTCTAGCAGTGTCTGGTTAAAGCTTGTAGGAGGAGTTTTCATTCTCCTCTGACTGTCCTATGAGACTGCAGGACCCCATGGCCCTCTGTCTGGACAGTGCTGATTGGCCCTGTGTTGATCACATGCATCCTCCCAAGAAAAAAAACAAACCTCTCTATCAATACACACCAAACTGAGCATGTGCAGCCTGACTCCATAGACTGTGTTATCAGGAAATTATTCGGGGGCAGTGGAAAGAGGGGGAGTATCAGAGAAGACAGGATCCAACAGTCTTTTTACACAATGCAGAGGATTAACCCCTTAGGTTCCACAGTGAGTATAACAAGCATGCTTTACTGCATATACAGACTGATTTTACTGTTGTGGGTTTAGTAACACTTTAAGGCCTCATGCATTGCTGGGTGTTTGCCCAGCTCTCCAGATCACCTTTCTCCTGGCAGTGGAAAAGCAGCATTAAAAAAAACGTTTTGGCACGTCAAGCGCTTTGGCGTTAATTCATTGAACTGAATTGAATTTAAATGAATTAACACTCAAGTGCTATACGCAGATAGCATTAATGCTCGTTTACATGTGTAGCACCCATATATGAAGGTGTTTCTTTAAAAAATTTGTATAAAACGCACATTCTTAAAATAACACCCGTCATGACAAGGAGGCTGCCATTGCACCCCCCCCCCTCTTTAAAATTGCCTGGGGGTCATTGGCCTCAGTGCTGTGGAGTCACTGATCCAGAATGCGAATGCAATGCAGTAAGACGTCCTGATCGGGTTACAAGTGTGACTCCGCACGGAGGATCAGAATGAGATCCAGGCAGTTTAATAATTTTCCCATGACAAGTTTCCTTTACCACACCTGCATTCCTATCTGGAAGCCAATAAAACAATGAAACTTTAGTGTTCTAGCCAAGAAAGGTAGCTTATCCATAAAGTATGTAGTGTGACGCACATCAGAAGGTTAAGGTATCTTTAAACTGAAAGCGGTTCTAAAGCCTCAAGGTTTTTACCTTAACTGCTTAAGGACCGCCTCACGTACATATACTGCGGCAGGGCGCCCCTTAAGCGTGAAATCACTAACTGTCCGTGTTTTCTTCCTCTGGGTCTGGAGCACGCGCGTGTTGCCGGTGATCTGCTACCGCTGTGATTGGACACCGTGGGAGCCAATTGGCAGGTCCAGCTGACCTGATGCCCGCCGGGACCCACCGATCGTTCCCGAGACAGGCGGAACTGCTGTCTGCTTAATGTAAACAAGGCAGATCGCCGTTCTGTGACAGGAGAAGACAGAGATCTTGTGTTTCTGCTAAGTCGGAACACAGATGTCTGTCATCTTATAGTACAAGAACCCCCCCCCCCCCACACACACGCACAGTTAGAAAGCATCCTCTAGGGACATGTTTAACCCTTTGATCGCCCCTGATGTTAACCCTTTCCCTGCCAGTGTCATTAGTACAGTGACAGTGCATTTTTTTTAGCACTGATCACTGTATTGGTTTCACTGGTCCCCAAAAAAGTGTCAAAAGTGTCACGATTTGTCTGCCACAATGCTATAAGTCCCGCTATAAGTCGCTGATCGCCGCCATTTCTGGTAAAAAAAAAAAAAGTCTATAAAAATTCCATAAAAATATCCCATAGTTTGTAGACGCGATAACTTTTGGGCAAACCAATCAATCTACGCTTATTGGGATTTTTCTTACTAAAAATATGTAGTAGAATATATATTGGCCTAAATTGTTGAATGAATTATATTTTTTACATTTTTTTTATTGGATATGTTTTATACCAGAAAGTAAAAAATATTGGTTTTCTTTTCAAAATTGTCTGTGTTTTTTTTTTGGTTTATAGCGCAAAAAATAAAAACCGTAGAGGTGATCAAATACCACCAAAAGAAAGCTCTATGTGTGGGGAAGAAATGACAGCAATTTTATTTGGGTACAACGCCGCAAGAACGTGCAATTGTCAGTTAAAGTAACACAGTGCTGTATAGCAAAAAATGGCCTGTCATGAAGGGGGTAAAACCTTCCGGGCCAGAAATGGCCTCTGCTGCAGCCCCAGCCCCCCCTCCCCTTATTCTTACCTGAGCCCGATCCGACCAAGCGACGTTCACAAGAGCAATGGCTCTCTCTCCTGTCTCCCTCCTCATTGGGCAGATTGATAACAGTGGGAGCTATTGGCTCCCACTCCTGTCAATCAACTTCATGGACAAGGGAGCGGGGGGCGGGGCTGAGTCCCGCTGTCTATGTCAATGGACGCAGCAGCGGGGCTCGGGAGCGTGCCAGCACAGGTGCCCCCATGGGAATCAGTTTCCTATTGGAGGCACTAGCAAGAAAGGAGGAACCAGGAGTGCCAGGGACCTAAGAAAAGGAGGATCGGGGCCCCTCTGAATTACCTTTACAACCACTTTAACCACTTAAAGCGGAGTTCCACCCAAAAATGGAACTTCCGCTTTAAGCACTCCTCGCTCCCTTACGTGCCACATTTGGCATGTCATTTTTTTTGGGGGGGGGGGGGGATTGTGTCCCCAGTTTTCAGAGGGACTTCCTGTCCCTCTTCCACCTCTGGGCCGCCTAGGTGACTCCTCCTCTCCTCCTAGGCAGCCCCTCCCTCCTGGCAATCTTCTGGGACACGTCACAGGTCCCAGAAGATTGCCTGGCCACTAGGAATGCGCAGCGCGACTCGCACATGCACAGTGGGTGCCCGGCCGTGAAGCCGGGCTGGGTACCCACACTAGGAATGGCGGGGCCGTCGGGAGGAGGGGGGAGACGAGCGAGGCTTCGGGAGCAGCCGTCGCTGGACTGGGAGACAGGTAAGTTACTTTTTATTAAAAGTCAGCAGCTACACTTTTTGTAGCTGCTGACTTTTAATAAACAAAAAAACGAGTGGAACTCCGCTTTACGGACCGGAAGGATTTCCCCCTTAATGACCAGGCCATTTTTTGCGATACGGCACTGCGTCACTTTAACTCACAATTGCGCGGTCGTGCGACGTTTTACCCAAACAAAATTTGTCTTTTTTCCCCACAAATAGAGCTTTCTTTTTTGGTGGTATTTGATCATCTCTGCGGTTTTTACTTTTTGCGCTACAAACGAAAAAACTGACAATTTTGAAAAAAAACTATATTTTTTACTTTTTGCTATAATAAATATATATAAACAAAAGTGTGAAAAAAACTAATTTCTTCCTCAGTTTAGGCTGATATGTACCCTTTTTGGTAAAATAAAAAAATCACAATAAGCGTCTTATTGATTGGTTTTCCCAAAGTTATAGCTTCTACAAATTAGGTAATAGATTTGTGGCATTTGTATTATTATTTTTTTTACTAGTAATGGCGGCAAACAGCAATCTTTAGCGGGACTGCGACATTGCGGCGGACAGATCGGACACCTAATGGACATTTTTGACACTTTTTTTGGGACCCAATGACATTATTACAGTAATTAGTGCTAAAAATATGCACTGTTCCCTCACTGTGTGTTCTAACTGTATGGGGGATGGGCTGCCTGGGGAAACACACAGATTCAGCTTTGTGCATAGCAGAAAGACAGGATCTGTGTGATCTCCCCTGTCAGAATGGAGATCTGCCTTCTTTACACAGACAGATCCCCGTTCTGTCACTGCGGGGAACGATCGCAGGTGGCCAGTGGACATAGAGCCCCTCCCACCCGCTGATTGGCTCCCCCAATGACCAGTGGGAGTGCGTGCGCCCACAAAAAGCTGTTTCCACTCCGATGTACAATGACGGCGATTCGCGGGAAGGAGCCGACCTGCCGAAGTTCAATGACGGCGGCTGGTCGGCAAGTGGTTAAAGTAGTTGTAAAGGATATTTTTTTGTAATTTTAATAAAAAAGATGTTCTACTCACGTGTTTATACAATGGTATTGCACAGAGCAGTTACCCCTCGCCTCTTCTAGAGTCCCCTGCTGGCGCTGCCTGCTCTTCCTCCCTCCTGGTACTCTCTTAGCAAGCCTGTGCTAAGGGGGCACCCGTGTGAGTGCGAGCCGGGCTGTGTGCATCCATAGACACATACAGCCCCCATTCCCTCCTCAGAGGAGTTTGACTGACAGCAGCAGGTGTCTATGGCTTTCACTGCTGCCTGTTTCTCCTGTGAGATCAGAAAGTGGAGGAGCGGTGCCGCAGTTAAGTGTTTAGGGACTGGTGGTGTTGGTGTGTTAACAGGTAGTGGGGAGTTTTTAGCCTTATGCATGGAATGTATTACATTAAAAATGTTTAGACTTTAGAATAGAAAAGAAATGTAATATATAGCAGCTTGCCAGTCTTTAGATGTGAAGACTGCCTTAGCCAAGGGCTCCTGCTGCTGTCTCAGCCAGTGAGGAGGGAGCGTCCTCGGAGAGCCGAGACTCTTGTGCACATCGCTGGATCGCGATGGGGATCAGGTAAGTATTACCCATGCCCAAACTGAAGCCGAAGTTCATCCCTAGTGACAACAAGCATGGACAAGCACCTGGAGACACTGCAGCAGAGATAGTTGAAGTAACCTGGAAACAGTTAAAGTGCTTCTAAAGCCTTAAAGTTTTTTACTTTAACCGTCTAAAGACCACCCCACGTACATATACTGCAGCAGGGTGGCCCTTAAGCGCAAAATCACATACCTGTATGTGATTCCTCTCTTCAGCTCTGGGGTGCCCCTCACCTGCTGTGATTGGGCACAGCGGGAGCCAACTATCGCGGCCGCCGGGAACCACCGATCATTCACAGGAGGGCAGAATGGCGGTCTGCTTTTGTAAACAAGGCAGACCATCTTTCTGTGGAGGAGGAATTTGGGGATCTTTTGTTTCTGCTAAAACATGGATCTCTGTTTTCCTCCAGTCACAGCATTCTCCCCACAGTTAGAAAGCACTCCCTAGGAGCACACTTAACACTTTGATCGCCCCTGATGTTAACCTTTCCCTTCCAGTGTCATTTATACAGTGACAGTACATTTTTTTTAGCACTGATCACTGTATTAGGTCCCCAAAAAGTGCCACTTAGTGTCAGATTTGTCCTCCACAATGTTGCAGTCCCGCTAAAAATCGCTGCCATTACTAGTAAAAACAATAAAAAAAAATAAAAAGTTTAAAAAATCTATCCCATAATTTGTAGACGCTATAACTTTTGCGCACACCAATCAATATACGCTTATTGGGATTTTATTTGAGCAAAAATATGTAGCAGAATACATATTGGCCTAAACTGATGAAGAAATTTGAATTTTTAATTTTTTTTATTGGATGATTTATAGCACAAAGTAAAAAAAAATTGTCGGTCTTTTTTTTGTTTACAGCGCAAAAAATAAAAACGGCAGATGTGACCAAATACCAACAAAAGAAAGCTCTATTTCTGGGAAAAAAAGGATGTCAATTTTATTTGAGTACAGCGTCGCACGACCGCGCAATTGTCAGTTAAAATGACGCAGTGCCACATAGCAAAAAATGGCCTGGTCAGGAAGGGGGTAAAACCTTCCGGAGCTGAAGTGGTTAAGGCCTCATGCACACAGGACGTTTTTACAGCTGCTATTAGGGGCGTTGGGCGTTTTTTTAAACTGCTTCTAAACGCCTCTCCATGTTAGCCTATGTGTCCATACACACGTAAACTTTGAGAGGCGATTGGAGACATAAGCGTTTAGGGGCAGTAGAAAAAAATTGACCGCCTGTGCTTCCAGGGGCAGAGGCTGATGAGCTGTAAAAAAACATGGCTAAATGCTGCTTTGCTGTTCTTAGGCATTTTTACATTATAAGGAGTGTTTTTACTGAACAAATGCCGAAAAACACTAACGCCAAAAAATGCAGAAAAACGCCCATAAACGCTATTCAAAAACGTGGCTAACAGTGCGTTTTTAACGCTCCTTTTTCCTGGCAGCAGTGCTGGCATTTTTTAAATGTCCTGTGTGCATAAGACCTAAAGGTCCAGGATCTCCTCCACCCTCCTAAAACTTACCTGAGTCTGATTGTGCCTAAGATCCGTGCCACTGTCCCTCCTCACAGGGCAGACTGATAGCAGCGGGAGCCATTGTCAATCAAATCCTATGATGGAGTTGGTGATGGGGCCGAGCCTCACTGTCTGTGTCTATACACACAAACAGCGGGGCTCAGGATTGATCCTGCACAAGTGCCCCCATAGGAAGTGGCTTTCTATGGGGGCACTTGCCAAAGAGGAGGAGCCAGGAGCGCTGGCGTGGAACCCCAGACGAGGAGGATCGGGGTTGCTCTGTGCAAAGCCATTGCACATAACAGGTAAGTATGACATGTTTATTATTTAAGTGATATTAAAGGTTTCATTTTTAAAAAAAAAAATAAATATGTTACACTTACCTGCTGTATGCAATGGTATTGCACAGAGATGCCCCGATCCTCTTCTTCTGGGGTCCCCAGCTGGCACTCCTGGCTCCTCTTTTTTTGGTGAGTGTCCCCATAGAAAGCTGCTTTGTATGGGGGCATTTGCGGGCTCGCTCCTGAGCCTCGCTGTCTGCGCCAGCCCTGCCCCCAAACTCCCTAACAGGATTTGATTGACAGAAGCAGAAGCCAATGACTCCCACTGTTATAAATCTGGCCAGTGAAGAGGGAGAGAGCCGCTGCATTTGTGCACATTGCTGGATCGAGGATCCTGCAACATAGAATATTTTTTTACCTTAATGCAGAAAATGGATTAAGGTAAAAAAAATCTTAAGGCTTTAGAACCACTTTAAGGTTTAGGATGACTCTAGGAAGTGGTACTTGGGATAGAATACACTGATCATGCATATTAGCTCTCCTCCTCTAGGTGGAGCTGTAAGTCTATAATAAAGCGGCTCATTGTGCGGTGTCTCTGGGTGCACAGTAGTACAACATTTACCTGCCAATTAGCCTGTGATTTTGCATTTAATAGAGGGGATTTGTCTGGTTTAGAAACTAAACAAGTAACTGAAAGGGCATGTTTTGATAAATAGAATTTAGTAACAAGGGAACAATGTAACATTCTACTGGTACACTAATGCTGTACATTTTATATTTGCTGGATGAGATGGGTTTAATTAGATCAGTGTTGGCATTTGCTAAGCAGATGCAGGCAGCACAGTTTCTTTTCTCTGCTAATGTATATCCAACTTGTACTTTTGTTCACAATGACAGATCTGCAACAGCGGTAACTCAGCAGTACATAATTGCTGTGTTTAAATGGCGCCAATCTTTTAGAACTTGATTCTTATTATGTATTTCTTTTTTTTTTATATAGCACCAACAAATTGCACAAAGCTGTACAGAATACACAGATACATTAATAGCAAGCCCTGTGAGCCAAAGGAGCTCACAATCTATTGTCCCTACCACATTCACACTTGCATTAGAGCAAGGCTCGGCAAACCCCAGGTGCCAGGTCGCAATACTGACCAGAATTTTTGACCTGGCGCCTGGGCTGCCGTCAGTGGCAGCCTGTTAATACGGGGAGCAGGGGCGCCGACCCCCCTAATCCACATGATTAGAGCCAGAGGCTCTAATTGACTTAAAAAAAGGGTGGACTCACCCAACTGAGTCCACCCATTTGTGTGACACTAGCGAATTAATATTCACTATTGTCTTCCTGACTCTCCTCCCGATCAGGGAGGGGATCCTGAAACCCAAGGTGCCGAGAGGAGAAGCGATCGTGTTGGCTGCCAAGGAGAAGAAGGAAAAGACGCAGGGGAAGCCACCGTGAAGCCAAGGAGGAGACACTGGGTGAAGCCGGCGAGCGAGCGACAGGGGGGTAATGGGACCAACCGACCTACCACGGGGGGGGGGGATGGCAGGTGGTTCAGTTGCCCCCCTCCCAAAAAAATGGAGCACCAGCCGCCACTAGCTGCATTCTCCCCACCCCCCCGTGCACGCCCCCCGCCGCTATGTGTCCTGGGCACCTCCTGCCAATCTGCGGGCCCGGGACTGGCATAGTGGGTGCCGCCGGGTAGAGGGGGCGGGGGGAAAGACACATGTCTGCTCTCCTCCCCTTCTAGTTGTTGACCCAGAAGTGACGTGTGACATCATTTCCGGGTCCCAGTTGACAGTTTCCCCGGCCATCAAGGCCGGGAATGAATGTAATGCAGTGTGATGTGCATTGCATTACATTCAGTGGAGCACAGGGGAGGCGTGCAAGGCCTTTAAGACCCTGGATGTCTCATTAAAGAGAACCTGTCACCAAAAAAATCATCATTGTGCCCTATGTGATGAAAAAAAAAAGTTAAGCAAAAAAAAAGTTTTAATTATAAAAAAATTTAATTTACACCCAAGCACATAAACCTCCCCCAAAAAAATGGAAGCCCCCACCCCCACTTATACGCACGTACAAATGCATAAGCAGGAGACGGGGCGCCTACGCCTGAAAACGTTGAATGCGATGCGATGTTACATATCGCCGTGCACGCTAGTATGAGAGCAATAATTCTAGCACCGGACCTCCCTCGTAACGCTAAACTGATTACTTATGGGAGGTTTTAAAATGTCACCTATGGAAAATATTACTAACTACTGGTACTAATGTGCTGACATGTTTAAGGTTTGACATGTTTGGTATCTATTTACTCGGTACAACCTCGGCTTTCATATTTTACCAAAGTTGGGTAATTTTTTTTTTTTTGCCCCCTAAAATTAACTTATAATGTGTATTTTATGGTAATATTGTGTGACATAAAAAAATTAGAACTACCACTATTTTATTCTCTAGGGTGTCTGCTTTCAGAACATACATAATGTTTGGGAGTTTTATGTAATCTTCAGGCCTAAAATGATTTTGTAAACGTGCAAAAAAATGCAAAAACAATTCTGGCTGTGAAAGGGTAACCGGATAAGTTCACCTTCGGGAATATGTTCCATGTTCCACCCGTAAGATTTGTTAGTTAAAAGAAAACTGGCTCCTAACTTTTTTAGCCCTGCATTAGAGGTAGTTTGGGAGGAAATCAACTGTGGGAAATCATTTTGCAGACACAGGAAGAAAATACAAACTCCATGCAGTGTGCAGGATGGATCCATAGTTTCAGGTGGTGGTAATCACTTATCCACAGAGTGGTACTCTGGTTTATTTTGCTATCCCTGATTCCCCATCCAATTTCCATTTTCATTCCATATCTTATTTTAGACCCAGTGGTGCCATCACTGGGTCTCTGCGATTCTGTTTGCAATGCAGGCAGATCATAGCTGGTGGGTGAGGACAGCAGGGTATCTACATAGATTCCTGGAACCATCCCCCACAACAGCACCAGTGGACTTGTTTTTGCTTTTATGAAATGTTGGTGCAAGAGTACGGCATGGAAGTCGTGAGCAGAAAATGTAAAAATGCAGTAAATGTGCGACGGTTCAAACGCTTTCGCAACGGGAAGGAAACAACTGAGGACGTTCGGGTCGGTTTGTGCCGCACAAGCTGACAGATGAACAGAAAGCAAAATAGATGGAAACCTCTGTAGATTTCATTACAATGTGTGACCAGGATCCATCCTTTCTGCAAACCATCGTCACATGAGATGAGAATCCAAGCGACAATCGATGGAATGGCAATCACCGCCTTGCCCCGCGACCCAAAAAAGAGTCGCCTGCAAAAGTCCAAGGTCAAGACCATGCTGATCGTCTTCTTTGACAACAATGGCGCCATTCATAAGTATTTCATTCCTGCGGGTCAACCCATGAATGCCGCATTCTACGAGGAAGTTTTGAAACAGTTGCTGTGACCCATCCACCGTGTTCGGCCAGAGTTGCACAGGATGGATGGCAATTATTTTGAAGGCCCGTAAAGGTCATTTGTTTGTATCTTCTGTTTTTGTTTTCTGATACCATTCACCAAACTTTTTAGACACACCTTGTATGTTTTATGGGCCTTTTTTTACCAAAGTGGAGTTACCTGTCTTGTGGGTATACTGCTGACCTCACTTCCTGAAAATGCCAGTTACCTGGTTGCCATTGACTTTGATTTGACTCATCCACCTTACAAACGTCTGCCACCCCCCCTCTGCCAATCCCTCCATTGGCTGCCACTCACCCAACTAATTAAATTCAAAATACTAACAATCAGCTACAAAGCCACCCACAACTCTGCTCCCAGCTAAATCACCAACCTCGTCTCAGAATACCAACCTAACCGTCCTCTTCGCTCCTCCCAGGACCTCCTGCTCTCCAGCTCCCTCATCACCTCCTCTCATCGCCTCCAAGACTTCTCCCGAGTCTCTCCCATCCTCTGAAACCCCCTACCCCAATCGGTCAGAACGTCCCCAAATCTATCCACCTTCAAGCGATCCCTGAAAACTTTTCTCTTCAGGGAAGCTTATCCTGCCACCACCTAACTACACTCCTTATTTTCTCAATCAGTTCATCCCCTGCAGTTTACTGCCCTTTCTTATCATTCAACCTTCCCCCTTAGATTGTAAGCTCTAACGAGCAGGGCCCTCTGATTCCTCCTGTATTGAATTGTATTGTAATTGTACTGTCTGCCCTAATATTGTAAAGCGCTGCGCAAACTGTCTGCGCTATATAAATCCTGTATAATAATAATAATAATAATAATTTAAGGACCCATAATCAGTTCACAGCTTAGGAAGGTCAGAAAAAGCCAGAACTGCTTATCCAAGTACTTGGGTCATCAGGACATCCAGGAAATAGGCAGTTTCGAAAGAACGGGTGAGCTGATGCTTTTAATTTAAAGCAGCCTTTCTCAACCTTTACAACACCGAGGAACTCTTGAAATAATTCTCCGGTCTCGGGGAACCCCTGCTAAAAATGAAAAATCTACAACTCATGATACATTAGTGTGATGGTCAATGGGAAGAATGCTTCTTACACTTGTGGTCATCGGGAAGAATTATCGCATTACAGAGAGCTAAAAAGATCAATGATGTCATTGAGAATTTATCTGAGAGGTAGAAATTGACCATTGCTCAAGGAACCCCTAGCAACCTCTGGAGGAACCCTGGTAGGGTTGCCACATCATCCCTTTAATCCAGGACACTTATGAATTACACAGGTTCTGAAGCTAATTTAATGCAGATAAGAGCCGGTTCACACTGAGGCGACTTGTCAGGTGACTCAAGTTGCCTGACAAGTCGTCCCCATGCAGTGCAATGGAACCATTCTAATAGGAGCGACTCAGGTCGCTCCGACTTAGAAAAAGGTTCCTGCACTATTTTCGGGGCGACCTCAGCGCGACTTCCATTGGCTTCTATGTAAAGCAGTCTCCTTGCAAGCCACGCTGAGGTAGCCTCGAACGGGGCGACTTGCTTTGCCCTGCAAGTCGTGCCGCCTCAGTGTGAACCGGCTCTAAGGCACCAAGTGAGTTTATTTACCACCTTAATCAGCCACAGACCTTGTGTAATTAATATGTGTCCTTGATTAAAGGGATGATGTGGCAACCCTAAACCCTGGGGTTCCACTGAACCCTGGTTGAGAAACCCTGATTTAAAGGGGCAAAGTGGCTTTAAAAACCAAAGGAACATCTTTGACATGCATCTTGTTTCGGACTGCTGAGTGGTTCCAGTGCCAGAATACATTGTAATGCCAGGACAGCAGATGCTTGCCTCTCAATATTTGGGCTATCCAGGAAAATGAGAAACACGATGGACACTTGTGGCAGCAGAGACGTCTTTCTGGGAAATGGCAGGACAGCTGTGATCACACTTGTAATATTGTGAAGAGCTTCAATTGACGAGGTCATGGAAAGTCAGGCATAAGCTGAACAGAAGCCATCCGTTTTTATGCATAAGTATCTTAGCACCCAGCTAATCAAATGGCTGGAAAATAAAGAGACTTGTGACTAGGGATGGAAATGCTGAGCTTCCAACAGGAATGCTCAGAATAAGGAGGCAATGAGAGTTGGTGTGACTTGCAATAGATTCCTGCCGGCACATTTAAATCACAGTTCTAGCCAAACAGCTAATTACATTATTGGACTAGAAATGTGTTCTAGGATTCTTTTTCCTGCCAAAAGATTTGTATAATGATGCAGAGACTCTTGTGATTTCCCCAACCTCTACATCAGTGGTTCTCAACTCTGGTCCTCAGGACCCACTAACAGGCCAGATTTTAAGTATTACCTTGGGGAGATGCAGACTAGAATACTGCAATCACCGAGCAGCAAATGATATCACCTGTGATGTATTTCAGTTATCCTGCAAACCTGGCCTGTTGTGGGTCCCGAGGACCGGAGTTGAGAACCACTGCTCTACATGGCTGCACAAGAGACAATACTTTTCAATCCGCAATCAGTGCTGGGACAAGTCATCTGGAGCCCAGGGTGATCATGAAAAATTGCGCCCCTACCCCCAAGATGTATGAGCATTGTGTCAGTAAAAATCCCCCCCCCCAAAATCAAAGCACTATTCTGCATGCCCCCCAAGCATAAATTCCCCCTCCTCCCAGTACAAATCCGACCCCCCCCCCTGAAATCCCCTCTCCCAGCACAAATCTTCCCCCCCATCCCCCTCATCTCAAATCTCATTCCGCATATGCTCCCAGCACAATCCCCGCTCAAAAAACTCCCCCTTTTTATTAAAAATTCTCTACCCCTCAAATTCTCCCTCTGAGCACAAATCCTCTCCCCCTCACTCCAAATCCCACCCCCCAGGACAAACTCCCCTCCCTCAATCCCCCATCCTAGAACAAATCCCCCCTCCTTGTGGTGCCTCCGCACCTCACATGATACCACAGTGCCCAGGGCAGCTCCCCTCCTGCCCACCCCTTGTCGCGGCCCGGCTTGCAGTTACACCTCCTATCTTTCTGAGATGGGAAAGAATGACTCCTTTTCGCACAAAGTGGACCATTCAGCAACTTGCATATTAAAATACACTGCAACAATATAGCTGTACCTTTTATCTCTAAGGCAGGCCATAGATTATGCAGTTTTCTTTCCTTCAACTACGGGTTGCTCGAATTCCCCATCAACACAGTCAGTGATAATAGTGGAAACCCTCCCACTATGCTATTGTATTCTGATAGCAGGGGGTTTCGTACAATGATTACTGCTGCCCGCTGCAGCAATCATATAAAAAAAAAAACTTCATCCTGCCCTATTGAACCAGCTGAATTTTGATCTGCCTGTGGCCAGCTTAAAAAGCAGTCCCTGGGCTGTGAGCCAGTGACTTTGCCTAGGCTCAGATGATGTCATCAGTCCACTGCATTTAAAATCCAATGAGAATTTCCAAACAAACATCCAAGAGCCCAACGTTTTTTTACTGATAAAGCTGCTTTATAGAAAATCTCCAACGCATTTCAAGGCCAACAGACTCCTCCTTCATCAGGACCTAGGAACTTTGACTTTGCTCAAATGGGCCCAGATAAGCAGACATCAGATGAATGTATACTATGGTTTTCTGCTAGAAATCATTTTTAGAGGTAGTTTAACCACTTCAGCCCTGGAAGGATTTCCCCCTTTAGGACCGGAGCCCTTTTTGCGATTCGGCACTGCGTCGCTTTAACTGAAAATTGCGCGGTCGAGCGACGTTGTACCCAAACGAAATTTGCGTCCTTTTTTTCCCACAAATAGAGCTTTCTTTTGGTGGTATTTGATAATCGCTGCGTCATTTCTGATCGCCGCTACAAACAAAAGAA
>BLSH010279183.1:523804-534763 GCA_018402905.1 Glandirana rugosa
AACCACGCCACCCGCCCCGCCCTGACACCGCCTGCACGACCAACGACCCGCACACTACTGAGGTGCGTCCGTGTCGTGGGGGTGGGCAGGAGGAGCGTCTGTCACTCAGTGTACAGACGATGACGACCGGCTGAGAGTCCGGGTTTGAATCCCGTGTGGCCACTGGCCACAGCTCCAGGCTCCTGGCTGGGACGGACTCCTCAGTGTGACTGGCAGTGGCTGCACTGGCTGGACTCTGGAGTAGGAGTTGTGTGGCACCACGGTCGGCAGACTTGGCACTTGAAGTCGTCCTCGGAGTGAGACTCACTGTCACTGTGTGAGAGTCGGCCAGCAGTAGCAGACATGTGACTCACTGTCTGCGAGGAGGACGGGTGGGGGTGCTGTGCCTGCGTGGAGTCATCACACGCCCAGCAACCAGCACGTCCGCCACAGTCCCGCCCCGCCCACCGCACCAATCACTGGCAGTCACTGGCTCAGGGCAGCCAATTAGTGTATGTATGTGCGCTTCTTTGGCGCACATACATACATTTGTAGGATTGACTAACAGGCTCACTACTTGCTGTCAACAGACAGCAAGGAGCCATAAAAAAAAAAAAAAAATCAATATACCGGCGCCACCTTTAGGGGGTCGGGCTGACTTTTTTTTTCTTCATTCCCAGTGGGGAGGCGGCCGCCCAAGCACCCCCTATTAACTGGCCGCTGCTGCTCTTAGATCACAATTTCACTGCTAATCTATTTATAGCAACCTCCTCCGACACACATGTCTATCTCCCGTCTTGGAGAACGTGTGAGAAATGATCAGGTTGATAACAGAGCTACACAGCAAGGGACAGCTACAAGACTAAGTGTTTTGAAGAGAGATAACAAAACACTGCAGATCTGTGTTCCCAGCTCAGATTTCATGAATCAGGTTTACATCCACTTTAAAGTAGAAGTCTAGTCAAATCCTATCTAAGCTTAAAGGAGAGAAGTACAGCCAAAGCTCATTTGGCTGTACTTCTCCTGTGGATCACAGGAGTGCTGTTTGTTGCTGAAGCCCGCTGTTGGCTAACGCCACAATGCCGGTCCAGGCTTGGGCAGGATTGCGACAATGAAGTCCCACTCCACAGCCCAGCACCCCAGTAATGGGGGGGGGGGGGCAGAGCAGAGAGCTGGTGACTTACCAGCTCCCTGCTTGGGGAGCCCTGAGAACCGAGCGATCGGCGGTGTTTGATCGCTCAGTTCTCAGTGTTAGAGGCAGTGGGGGACAGATGCAGCATCAGACCGATGCTGCATCCACCTAGGTAAGTATGATTCTGAAAAATAATAAAAAAAACCTACATACTTCTCTTTTAAACCTGCTCTCACCTCCAGCCCCTTACTAAAAACCCTGTAAATTAAAGAGGTCTATGATTACCTTACATTATTCTCTGAGTGCTCCAGTCCAGTCACAAGATCGACACTCAGCACCGGCTTGAATATAGAGGTAGGACAGCCGACAATGGATGCCACATAGTAAGCCTATGGCTGATGTCACCGCATAGGCTCTGCAGCCGTTGTTGGTGTTCTCCCCCCTTCACTTTTTTGTTAGTGGATATCAGTGCCTCAACATTTGGTCTTATGACTGGGCACTGTGAGTACCTGGCACCTCAATTTTTGCAAGGCAGTGGGGAGCATGGATCTTATTGTAGACCTAAAGCTCGCTGCAGAAATTACAATCTGATTGTACAATTTCTGTTAGATCTACCAACAATTATGCAGTGCAGAAGCCTGCCTAATTACTTCATAGTTACATAGTTGGTAAGGTTGAATAAAGACACCAGCCCATCCAGTTCAACCTGAGGGTGCGTGTGTGTGCGCATGTGTGTGTTTATGTCACTACCATTATCCTAATCCCTGTACATTGCATTAGTAATAAACGCATCTAAAAGTTTTTTGAATTTATCTACACTCCCCTCTGACACCACCAATTATGGAAGGAAATTCCATATCCTTACCATTCTAACAGTAAAGAACCCCTTACACATAGGCGTGTGCACATAGGGTGGCATGTGTGCCTGGGCACACCCTAATCACCCTGTACTGTGCAGATTCCCCCTGCAAAGGGACTGGGGAATCGCTGTCCTCAGTCTCTTTCTCTGTCTCAAAAGTGAGACATCAGGGGTCTAGTTAGACCCCCTGATATTTCACCAAAGCCCCCCCCCCCCAACAGGGCTCCTAAAACATTGTAAAAAAAATAAAAAATAAAATATAAGATTGTAAAAATAATAAAAAAACAAAATTGTAAAAAATAAAAAATAAACTACTGGCACCTGTTTATCTTGTGGTGCACACCCTAATGCAATGGGCTGCACACACCTATGCCTTTACACAGTTTAAGATTGAACCGCTTCTCAGCTAACTTCATTGTGTGGTTGCATGTCTTCTTTAGAGACCTTAGGTTAAATAGTTTCATCCCAATGCTAGAATCACCTTTAAGGTAAGTATATTGCTATCATATCTGTCTCTTCTCCAGGGAGAATCAGTTAAACATTTGTAGTCGTTCCTAAAATTGGGGTCCGAAAGCCCCCATATGAGCTTTTTGCCCTTCTCTGAACTCTCTGCAGTTCAAGCAGGTCCTTCCAGAAGATTGTTGACCAAAACTGGACAGCATGCTTAGAATGTGGCAGAACCAGAGTGTTGTAAATGGATTGGATGGTTTAGTTAGGTCCTTATATTACATAGTTTTGTACATTTAAGTTTAAAGGAGATTGTACAGTCAGATTGCAGTTGTGTGGCTAATTTAAGACTAGAATGAGAACCTCCTAGAGAATGTTCTCAAAGATAGACATTTTCATGGAAACTCAGGGTTTGATTTCATAATGGGAAATAGGTGGTTCACTTTGCAAGGGAATGATCCACATAGCTTACTGAATGTGGTGAAGTCTCACTTTGCAAAAGATTCCCAATCATGTGCAAGGAAAAAAGAAAATTAATTCTGCATATTTATTTTTTACAGGTACTTATTTAGCGCTGTCAATTTACACAGCACTTTCCATATAAATATATATATATTGTACATCAACATCAGTCTCTGACCTCAAGGAGCTTCCAATCTAAGTTTCCTAACTCACATCCATACGTACACATACTAGGGACAATTTAGACAGGAGACATTTAACTTACCAGCATGTCATTGGAGTGTGGAAGGAAACCAGAGTACCTGGAGGAAACCCATGCAGGCACAGGGAGTACATGTAAACTCCATGTAGGTAGTGCCATGGTTGGGATTTGAACCGATTACCCTAGTATTGCTAGGCAAAAGTGCTAACCACTTAGACACTGTGCTGCCTGATTGTCTATTGGGGATCATAGTGTGACAACCAGAGAGTCCCTCATGTTGCAGGAATTTCCTCTCATTTTCTATTTTGGCTATGGGTCAGGAAGTTGAAGAGGAGCTCCAGTTTGGAAAAAAACGTAAAAATCAGCAGCTACAAATACTGTAGTTGCTGACTTTTAATAGGACACTTACCTGCCGCAATGTCGGCATCCTGAGCCAATTAGTCAGTTGGCTTTGGGTGTAGGCGCCAGCATTGTAAGTAAGGGAAACCGGCAGTGAAGCCTTCAGGCTTCACAGTCTGTTTCCTACTGCGCATGCTGGAGTCGCATGGCGCTTTATGAATGGTCCCACCATCTTCTGGGACCTGTGTGTGTCCCAGAAGGCAGCAGGGGGAAGGAGGAGGCACCGGAAATGTTCATAGATCGCCACAGCGATCTTACCCGGAAGTGGGAGTGGGTACCTGTCAAAACCAGGTACCTGCTACCAGCGCTGCATCTTGGCCTAGGCCGACGAGGCCCAGGCCTAGGGCGGCACTTTGCAGTAGGGTGGCAGAAAAGCTGCCCCCGCACGAGAAAAACAGCCTACTGATATGCTGAACTGATGGGCACTGATAGGCTGCACTGATGGTCACTGAAGAGGCCGCACTGATAAGGCAGCACTGATATGCTGCACTGATGAGGCTGCACTGATGGCCACTGAAGAGGCCACACTGATATGCTGTACTGATGGGAACTGATGAGGCTGCACTGAAGGGTAGGCACTGATGAGCATGCACTGACAGGGCAGGTCTTAAACAGCAAGTGGTGTGGTCTTGACAGTAAGGGGTGGGTCATATTTAAATTAGGAGGTGCATAAGTTTAGTCCGGCCTAAGGCAACACAAAACCTAAATACACCACTGCCTGCTCCCCCCCAAAAAGTGGCAAACGTGGTAGTGGAGGGTGTGAACATGCGGAGCTTCACCTTTTGGGTGGAGCTCCGCTTTAAGGAAAGTCTCCCCAATGGGAGACTGGTGGCAAAAAAAAACCTGACAGGGGTTATAGAACTCCCATACTCTACCCAAATATATATATATATGCCTGTAGTCCTGTTTTAGGGTTTGTGTTAATGGGCTTTTGTTCGCATCAGATAGGTATTACATTCCCATACAGATCTACAGACAGGTAGTGCCATGGTTGGACAATGGAGGTCTGCAGAGCTACACCTCATTCACTAAGCTCTGGGGAAAATTCCCTTGCAAAGTGAAACTTCTCAAGCAAATTGAACAGTCTATTTGCCTTTAGTAAATCAACCCTTAGACTGCACACCCAAAAACAAAAAGCTCCATGCTGTACTGGTAAAGGTCAGGCTTTCCTTTTCTAGAGCACACATGGAAGCAATGACACATTTTATCCAGGAGTCCTTGTCTTATATTCATGGACTAGCATCTGGTTTCATACCACAGCACTCGTTTGATGTGACAGTATTGTATATCACAGGCAGATCTATCCTGAGTACACCATATGCACGACCTCTCGATTGCCTTAATTATTATAAATATAATTCAAGACAGAAAGGCACGAACATGAGATCTTCATATGATTGCATACATCGCTAGAAATAGTTTTTGGATTATGGCATATGGTACACATAGCTATTGGGCATCACCATCTAATGGCTAAAATATCATTGGACTGTATATTTTCAGATGCATATTTCTTAAAACTTGCCAAGCTCCTCTTTCTCCTACGTTCACTGACAGACGCAGCTCTTCATGACTTTGTGGGTTTTATGTTCATCCTACCAGTAGTTAACTAGGCAGGGAAAAGAATCAGCTGGCCCCTCCCCTGGGGGCCGTCCTCTCTTCCTACATTAAACCCCCCTCACAGAATAGCTCTTCAGTTTCAATGCCTAGTTCGCAAGGAGTTGACCTGGCTTCCCTATAGGGTACTGCGGTCCTATTGTGACCATTTTCTTTTTTCTTTTCTTTTCTTTTTGCTGCAATTAAGATGATCTGCTCTCAAGAAGCCGGTCGGGGCATCGAGAGTCCTGGTGGTCTGTACTTTCCCTGACCTGGCCAACATGATGCGAAGCCGGCCCTACACAGGGACCCGCCGCATCTTACCCGTTCCGTGTGGGTGGCCCGGGGCGAGATCCCCCATTTTGGTCCCCTTCCCGATTCGTTCGGCAGGGTGACTCTGGGCCTGCAGCGTACCCCCCCGCCGAGGGTGGAAAGTCTGCATCCGGGTGGCTACCGTGGCATCGGACTGGTAAGTGAGCGCCCTGCCTTCCTCCCCGCACGGGGAGTGAAGAGGGCCCGACGTCCGCAAATGCAATTTTTTTCCACTGCTCCTGTAGCTGTCCGGGGTAGCCACCGGTGGGGATCAGCCTCTCATCTTGCCCCCTGCCACCCCTCGCCCCCACCCCCCTCCCCAGCGCTGTACCTTCGTTCAGCCTTCTCGTCCAGCATCGCCATGCGGTCCTTTGGCCGCCATTTTGCGGCGGACCGCCGCCATTTTGCCGTAGCCGCGGACATATCCAGTCTATGGGGCTTTCCCTCTAGCGCTCGGAGCGGCCATATTCGGTACTACACGTTGCCTGAGAGGTGTGTTTCACCCTCTAGTGCTTCCTGGCGGCCATCTTCACTGCATGCTCTGCATTCTACACGTGGCTGCAGCTTCTCCTCACAGAAAACGGCGGCTGACAGAGGCACTTTTCCTGAACGATCGGCGCTAACGGGCAGCGGAAACAGCAAGTATAGCTGGGCTCCCTCTGGGTACTGGTGGCGGTGGGGTGCTGTCCTCTGGATCCTGTGGGTGGGTGGCTGTGTGCGGGGCGTCCCTTCCTTCCATCCATCCATCCATCCATCCCTCTATAATGGCTGATCTCCCTGCTGAACCTACTGAGGTGGCTTCAGCAGCCACGCAGTCTGACCAAAGGGCTTTTCTCACCCAGCTGCGGGATGTCCTCGCTGAATTTCTTCCACGTGGGGACGCCGCTCCGTGGGCCCCCAGGAAGCGCCCCCTTTATCCTCGGGGGAAGATTCTGAGCCGGAGGTGGCTTCTAGGGTCTCAGGGACCTCGGGGGACTTGTCTGATGAGGAAACGGGTGGTGACATGGGGACTGAGGACCAAGAGCCTGTGGCTGACCAGGACAATGTGCTGGTCGCCACCATTATCGCTGGCATTCGCACCAAGTTGCAGTTGGATCAAGCGGGCGAATCGCGGTCTGCCTATGTGTGCGGGTCTTCTAGGCCCCCCAAGGCCCCCAAGTCCTATCCTTACAATGAGTTCTTTGACCATTTCCTATATCGTGAATGGCAACAACCACGCCGTTCCCCCTCACTGACTGCACGCTTTTCTGAACGCTATCCCTTTGAGGAGAGCTTCCTGAAGAAATGGGAATCTCCTGCGGTGGATCCGCCTATTGCACGCCTTACTAAGGCGACTACCATTCCTATGGAAGGGACTCCTTCCTTCAAGGATCCTGCCGATAGAAGAACAGAGGCACTTCTGAAGTCCTTATTCTTGAACGCGGGCTCCGCGGTGCGACCTGCTTTGGCTGCGGCCATGGCAGCGCAGTACCTTTCGGAGTGCATGGAGGAACTTAAGTCGGACCTGACCGAAGGTCGCCTTATGGAGGCACCGCAGAAGGCTGAGTTTTTACTCCAGGGGATTAATTACCTCTGTGATGCGGCGGTGGATGTTCTGCCCTTATTGTCCAGAATTTCTATATCGGCCATTAGGCTTCGCAGAACTCTTTGGCTGCGATCCTGGTCGGGTGACCACGCTTCCAAACTAGGTTTGGCTGATCTTCCCTTTCAGGGTGGGCGCCTGTTTGGCTCGCGGCTTGATGAAATCATTAAGGATTTCACGGGAGGCAAGAGTACTTTCCTCCCGGAGCCCCGCAGGCGTGATTTTCGCCGTAGATAGGAGCCTTCTACGTCTGGTCAGAGGAAGCTTTTTCGTGCATCAGGCGCGGCAAGCAAGGGAACCCGTCCCAGTAAGGTTGCTGCAGGGGCCGGACACCGGCAGTGGCAGCGCAAACCAGGAAAGACAGAAGACAAGTCTTCCTCAGCCTGATGGGTCGCCCCCACCCGACAATCGGGACGTCTTCGGGGGTTTGCAAACCGGTGGCTGGCTCGCATTTCCGACCGCTGGGTCTGCGAGGTGGTGTCCACCGGGTACAGGATAGAGTTCATCGCTCTACCCCCAGACAGGTTCTTCCCATCAAATTTAAACCTCCCGCTGGAGCGCAGACAGGCCCTTTCCAGGGCGGTGCAGGCTCTCTCAGATCAGGGAGTGATCGTACCGGTTCCCCAAGGAGAGATGTTTCGAGGCTTTTACTCTAATCTTTTTGTGGTACCCAAAAAAGGGGACGGATTTCGGCCCATCCTGGATCTGAAGGCCCTAAACAAGTTTGTCAGGGCGCAGAAGTTCCGGATGGAGTCTGTTCGGTCGGTCGTGGCCGCCCTGCACCAGGGGGAATTCCTGGCATCATTGGACATAAAGGATGCGTACCTCCATGTACCCATCCATCTGCGACATCAACGATTCCTGCGGTTCGCTGTTGGGGATCGCCATTTTCAATTTGTAGCTCTCCCTTTCGGCCTGACCTCCGCGCCCCGGGTGTTCAGGAAGTTACTGGCCCCGGTGTTGGCGTTGCTGCGTCAGGGGGGCATTGCCATAGTGGCTTACCTGGATGATCTGCTCCTGTGAGCGGACTCAGTATCTGCCCTGGAGGAGAATGTGCATATCGCAATGGTCTCATTGCGGGACTTCGGCTGGTTACTCAACCTACAGAAGTCGTCGGTGTCTCCTTCCTGCCATCTGGAGTACTTGGGTCTCATTCTGGACACGAAACAAGCGAAGGTGTTTCTCCCTCCGACAAAGCTACAGAGCTTACAGTCGGCTGTGCGCACCCTCCTATCACGCCGCCGGTCTTCCTTGCGGTTCTGTATGAGGGTGCTGGGGCTCATGGTCTCGTCGTTCTAGGCGATACCTTTTGCCCAGAGTCACACTCGTTTGCTCCAGCGAGCAATTCTGGTTCAATGGGACAAGTCCCACCGGTCGTTGGATCTTCTGATCCGGCTGGGCCCTCAGACCAGGGCGTCCCTCGCCTGGTGGTTGCGGGACTCGGCCCTCACTCGGGGGAAGTCGTTCCTGCCCCTTCAGTGGACGGTGATCACCACGGACGCCAGCCTGACGGGTTGGGGCGGAGTCCTGGAGCAGCTATCAGCTCAGGGTCGTTGGTCGGCCCAGGAGGCCTGCCTACCCATCAATGTGCTGGAGCTGAGAGCAATCAGACTGTGTCTTTCTCATTGGACGAGGAGATTGCAAGGCCGTCCGATTCAAATTCAGTCGGACAATGCCAAGGCGGTGGCGTATGTGAATCATCAGGGCGGCACTCGGAGCCCAGCGGCGGCTGCGGAGGCAGCTCTGATTCTGCGTTGGGCAGAACTCCACGTTCCGGCAATCTCTGCGGTTTACATCCCAGGTGTGGAGAACTGGCAGGAGGACTTTCTCAGTCGCCAGGAGCTGGACCAGGGGGAGTGGTCCCTTCACCCGGAGGTGTTCAGTCAAATTTGCCACAAGTGGGGGACACCGGATGTGGATCTCATGGCATCCAGGTTCAATCACAAGGTGAGAACTTTTGTGTCCAGGACGAAGGATCCGTTGGCAGTGGCCACGGATGCCCTGGTGGCTCCCTGGAGCCGTTATCGCCTCCTGTACGCTTTTCCTCCCATACGTCTGCTCCCGAGATTGGTGCGCAGAATAGCGATGGAAGGAATTCCGACCATTCTGGTGGCCCCGGATTGGCCTCGGCGCACCTGGTACGCCGACGTGGTGCAAATGGTGGCAGACGCCCCCTGGCGGCTTCCGATGCGAGACGACCTCCTGTCTCAAGGACCCATCTTGCACCCTGCTTTACCCTCGCTGGCTTTGACGGCTTGGCTATTGAGTCCCAGGTGCTGAGGGATAGGGGAGTGGCTGACTCCGTGATCCCCACTTTGTTGAAAGCTCGCAAGTGCACCTCTCGCAAGATTTATCACCGAACCTGGAAGGCTTACATTGCCTGGTGCGAGGCGGAGGGCTACACCCCTCGCTCGTTTGTAGTCTCCAGGGTACTGACCTTTCTTCAGCAGGGTCTGAATAAGCAGTTGGCTTTGAGTACTCTTAAGGGCCAGATCTCGGCCTTAGCCATACTCTTTCAGAGACCTTTGGCTTCGCACTCTCTGATTCGTACCTTTGTACAAGGTGTGCGACATGTGGTGCCTCGGGTGAGATCCCCCGACAGCTCCGTGGGATCTGAATCTAGTGCTTTCGGTTCTTCAAAAACCACCTTATGAAAAGATCAGGGAGATCTCCTTACAACTTCTGTCGCAGAAGGTGGCCTTCTTGGTTGCCATCACTTCTGCCAGACGAGTGTCGGAATTGGCTGCCCTATCGTGCAAGTCTCCTTATTTGGTGATGCATAAGGATAAGGCGGTCTTGCGACCCCTTCCTTCTTTTCTTCCGAAGGTAGTCTCTTCTTTTCATTTCAATGAAGATATTGTTCTACCTTCATTGTGCCCTCGTCCAGCGCACCCCAAGGAGTTTGAGTTGCATACCTTGGACGTAGTAAGGGCCTTACGAGTGTATTTGGCTGCTACAGCTTCCTTTCGTAAAGCTGAAGCCTTGTTTGTTTTGCCAGAAGGGCCGCGCAAAGGTCTGGCGGCTTCTTCGGCTACTATTTCTCGGTGGATTAGGAAAACCGTGACCCATGCGTATTCTGTTCAGGGCAAGGTTCCCCCTTTTCCGGTCACGGCTCATTCTACCCGGGCGGTTAGTACTTCCTGGGCTTTCAGACACCAGGCCTCGGTGTCACAGGTGTGCAAAGCGGCCACTTGGGCCTCAGTTCACACTTTTACTAAGTTTTATAAAGTTGATGTGTTCGCATCTTCGGATGCTGCTTTTGGCCGCAAAGTTCTGCAGGCGGCAGTGTAGGCGCGTCTGGCGCCTCCTCAGAGGTTCAGTTGGGTACAGTTGTTTGCGTTTTACCCACCCCTCTTTTTTTTGACACAGCTTGGGGACGTCCCCACAAAGTCATGAAGAGCTGCGTCTGTCAGTGAACGTAGAAGAAAAAGGGATTTTATTAAAACTTACGGTAAAATCCTTTTCTCCGAGTTCACTGACAGACGCAGCACCCACCCCTCTGGGCAGGGCCGTCTTAGTGAGCGGGCACACCTGGGCACGGCCCAGGGGCCCCAAGTGCTCATGGGGCCCCAACTAGCCCCAGGTGTCCCGCAATTAAAGTGCCCTGCGTCCCGGTGGAGGGGGAGAGAGGCGGCTGCCATTTAACTGTAGCCCGCGGCGTGCGGGAACCATGACAACCCGTACACGCCGCGGGCTACAGTTTAATGGCAGCCGCTTCTCTCCCCTTTGCCTCAGCGTCTCATTAAGAGCGCTGCACGGCGCTTGGATGACTCACTGGGTCTCCCCTCCTCCTGACTGACGTCATGCTCGGGCCCGCCCCCTGCATTTGTCAGCAGAGGAGAGGAGACATGCGGTGAGTGATCTGAGCGTCAACCAGCGCTCTAAATGAGATATATAGCTGAATTGTTTTTTAAAGAAACATTCTTGTATCCTCCCCCCATGCATAACTACCCCCCCCCGTGCATTACTACCCCTCTGTGCATAACTAC
>BLSH010279183.1:536911-550315 GCA_018402905.1 Glandirana rugosa
TAGAATGTCTGCAGTCTCTGACTATCTCCAGTACCATGTCTGCAGTCTCTGACCATCTCTTGTCTTATATCATGTCTGCAGTCTCTGGGGGGGGTCTTGAGAGGAGCCAAGGGTGGGAGTGCCGTGCCGCCAGGATGGGGGTCATGGAAGAAGTCAGACATGTGTAGTGTGGAGAGACTATAGGATAAAACCAGAGCCACCAAGCTGGAGCCGACTGACTGAGCCCCTGTTTCTGCACTACTTTTGGTGGCGATTTGAAAGATATCTGCGCATGAACCCGCACATATGTCTATAAAATCGCCCCCGAAGTCGGGCTGAAATGCTGATTTTAAACCCGCCCTCAGTGTGAACGTGGGCTTATTCTGTGGAGTAGGTGCGAAAATTGGGGCAGGCTTGAAGGGGCCCCGGTGCATTACTTTGCCCAGGGGCCCATAATCCTATTAAGATGGCCCTGCCTCTGGGGTCTGTTTTGGTACGGCTTGTGTACGAACTGGAGAGCTATTCTGTAAGGGGGGTTTAATGTAGGAAGAGAGGACGGCCCCCAGGGGAGGGGCCAGCTGATTCTTTTCCCTGCCTAGTTAACTCCTGGTAGGACGAACATAAAACCCACAAAGTCATGAAGAGCTGCGTCTGTCAGTGAACTCGGAGAAAAGGATTTTACGGTAAGTTTTAATAAAATCCCTTTTTTTCTCGATGAATTTCAGCACAATGCTGTTTTTATAAGATCTGTTTATAGCAAAAATAAACATCCGGGTTCACTTTATAGCTAATTAGAAAAGGAAATGCAGGATACAAACATATCTCCTCTTCTTTCCATCCACTCTTCTCTCTCACACCCCCTTCTCCATATACAGTCTGTGGTATCTCTATAACTAGCCACGATTAAAGAGAATGATTGGTTAATGGAAATGTACCATGTCCATTGTATTTAGCATTTCAAAGAACCATATGTGTCGGAATTTAAAGGGGTTGTAAACCCTCAAGGTTTTTCACCTTAAAGCGGAGTTCCACCCAAAAATGGAACTTCCGCTTTAAGCACTCCTCGCCCCCTTACATGCCACATTTGGCATGTCATTTTTTTTTTGGGGGGGGGGGGGAGTGTGTCCCCAGGTTTCAGATGGACTTCCTGCCCCTCTTCCACCTTCCGCCTCTGGGCCGCCTAGGCGACTCCTCCTCTCCTCCTAGGCGGCCCCTCCCTCCTGCCAATCTTCTGGGACACGTCACAGGTCTCAGAAGATTGCCTGGCCACTAGGAATGCGCAGCGCGACTCGCACATGCTCAGTGCGTGTCCAACTGTGAAGCTGGGCCAGGTGCAGCCATCGCTGGACCGGGAGACAGGTAAGTTACAGTAACTTTTTGTAGCTGCTGACTTTTAATAAACCCAAAAATGAGTGGAACTCCACTTTAATACATTCTATGCATTAAGGTGAAAAACCTTTTCATCTGCAGCAGCCCCCCCCGAGCCCCCTTTACTTACCTTAGCTCAAAACGAACCTGCAGCGGGGGCAAGCCTCGCAGCTCACCCGAGCTGCTCCGGTCCTCATTGGCTGGATTAATCGCTGGGGAGCCATTGGCTCCCGCTGCTGTCAATTAAGTCCAGTGACCCAGGGGGGCGGGGCCCAGTCCTGCTGTTTGTGTGAGTACACGCAACAGCAAGACTCGGGAGCGCGCCTGCACGGGTGACCCCAGGGAAGTGTGGTGGTCACTCGAAAAGAGGAGGAGCCCGGAGCATTTTTTAAATAATATATTAAAACCTTGAGCCCTGGTTCACACTTGTGCAATGCGGTAACCAATGCAATTCCAGAGCCGGTTCCCACATCGCACCTCTCCCGCAGGCAGTTCACACTGCCTTCTGCGAACCGCTGTGAGTGTCATTAAAAAGTTAATGACACCCCCAGATTTGTTCACAGATCGCAGTGCGAACTGTGAATTCGCACAGGAATCAGATCGCATGGGTGAGAACACTCATACGATCTGATTCTAGTGCGGGAGAAGAAAGGCTCCTGCACCTTTTTTGGTGTAAATCTAATGCAAGTTCAGCCATACAACTGTATGGCTGAACTCACATTGCTCAGAGAGGCTTGCATGTGAATGGCACCTGCGGTGCGGGTGTGAATCACATGTGATCTCTGACATCGCAGTAGTGTGAACCCGGGTTTAAAGGGATCGTAAAGTCTTGTTTTTTTTTTTTTTGTTCTACAAAAATAAAATAATAAACATGTCATACTTACTTGTTCTGTGCAGTGGATTTGCACAGAGCAGCCCAGATCCTCCTCTTCTCGGTTCTGGATCCTCCTCTTTACTGCACAGAGCAGGTGCCCCCACAGCCAGCAGCTTTCTACGGGGGCACCCGAGCCAAGTCCATTCAGACAGACATAAAATGCATTAAGATGAAAAAAAACCTTCTGCTTTTAGAACCACTTTAAAGTATAACTAAAAGTAAACATTTATTTTAGTTTTGGATAGAGTGGAGAGGGATTAGAACACCTGTCAGGTTTTTATTGCTGTCTCTGCCCCCATTAGGGAGATTCACTTTCTATTTGTCTTGTTTATTGTTATAGGTGAAAGTGAAAGAAAATTACACATTTTGGATTGTCACTTGAACAGAAATAAAGGAGACATTTTCCAAATGGGGATACTAGTTCTGGTGATAACCAGGGATTCCCTCACATTGGAGGAATTTCCTCTCATTTCCTGTTTTGGCTATGGGACAGGAAGTTAAGGGAAGTCTCCCCAATGGGAAACCGGTGGCAAAAAAACCCAAACCTGACCGGGGTTAGAAACTCCATTACTCTATGCAAAAAAAAAAAAGTTATGCCTATAGTTCTGCTTTAGGGTTTATGTTAATAGGCTTTTGTTCACATCAGATGATTATTACATTCTCATACAAGTCTATGGGAATGCAAAACCTGCTTGAAGCAAGTCAAGTGCAGATCAGGAGGAGGCCAACTGCAGATAAATGCTGGTCAATTAATTATTCATGATCTCAAAAGCATCTCAAACTAATGATGCCATCAACACAAGGCCAAATCCTATTGACACCGGACCTAAAATATACCAATAACAAGGTAGAGCAAGGGCCTACCAGATTAGATACAAATTAATTGAATAGTTTCGGTATGTCCTCCTATTACATAGTTTTGGTAGATCTAAAGAGGTTTGTAAAGTCTGATTGTAACCTGTATGGTGAGCTTTAGGTTGACCAACATTGAATTGATATTCAATCTGGGGGGTCCTTGAAATACATTATATTGTCAAAAGTATTGGGACGCCTGTCTTTACATGCACATGAACTTACTAATGTTATCCCAGTCTTAGTCCATAGGGTTCAGTATTGAGTTGGCCCACCCTTTGCAGCTATAACAGCTTAAACTCTTCTAAGAAGGCTATCCTCAAGGTTTAGGAGTGTGTCTATGGGGAAAGTTTGACCATTCTTCCAGAAGAGCATTTGTGAGGTCAGGCGCTGATGTTGGACAAGAAAGCCTGGCTCGCAGTCTCTGCTCTAATTAATCCCAAAGGTGTTCTATCAGTTTGAGATCAGGGCTCTGTGCAGGCCAGTCAAGTTCCTCCACCCCAAACTCGCTCATACATGTCTTTATGGACCTTGCTTTGTGCACTGGTCCAGATCATTAAGTGGAGGGGGGATTATGATGTGGGTTTGTTTTTTGGGCTCTGAAGGGAACTCTTAAGGCATCAGCATACCAAGATATTTTGGACAATTTCATGCTCCCAACTTTGTGGGAACAGTTTGGGGATGGCCCCTTCCTATTCCAACATGACTGCGCACCACTGCACAAACAAGGTCCATAAAGACATGGATGAGTGAGTTTGGGGTGGAGGAAATTGACTGGCCTGCACAGACCTCAACCTTATAGAATTCCTTTGGGATGAATTAGAGGCCTTCTCGTCCAACATGAGTGCCTGACCTCGCAAATGTGCTTCTGGAAGAATGGCCAAACATTCCCATAGACACTCCTAAACCTTGTGGACAGCCTTCCCAGAAGCGTTGAAGCTATTATAGCTGCACAGGGTGGGCTAAATCAATATTGAACCCTACAGGCTAAGACTGGGATGCCATTAAAGTTCATGCGGGTGTAAAGGCAATCATCACAATACTTTTGACAATATAGTGTATAGAACTGTAAGTTGCCAAATTGCTGCACTTTGGAACACAATGGATTGGAGAATTCCAAATATCCCCTCATTATAAACCATTTTTTTAATGTTTTTTTTTTTATTATTTACACCTCTAACATATCTCTATATTTGTGTTTTGTCGACAGCTGCAACAATGGTAGAAGCCGGAAGGGACAAGAATAACCCAGATGAGTTTGCTGTGGCTCTGGATGAAGCTCTTGGAGATTTTGCTTTCCCGGATGAGTTTGTCTTTGATGTCTGGGGAGCCATCGGTGATGCTAAAAAAGGGCGTCTTTAATGCGATCCACTGACATTTCTAATCCACTTTAATTACCCTTCTAAACACTTGACTGTGGTTAATTTTATAATAGCGTTCCTCTGGGATAAACCACAGGACACTCCACGAATTCCACTGATTCCACAAACCAAGCAATCAACTTGTATATATCTCCAGAATTAGAAACTGCACTTTTGCCCGGTTGTAGTGAGTCTCTACAGCCCACATATAATGTGAAAACATCGACTCTTAATGCGTCGTTTTTACTTTGTATAGGGGGACTTCCCTCTTTATCGATGTTTTGATTTGAGTAGATGGAGGTCTGAACCACCAACTGGATTTTTTTATGCATCCCTTTGGTAGGATCTCTGAACCTGCGTTCCCATCTCCACCTATTTGCCAGGGTCAATATAAGGATGGTCTCTGTCCCTGTTGGAGTTTTTATTTATTGTGTATTTAGAGTAACGCAGCATGAAGTATGAAACTCCATAGTGGAGGAAGCAAGACTAGAAATTTGCCAAGTCTCAAAGTTTTAAAAAGGTTTTGGGTGATCTTGTTCATTAGGGAAAAACAAGACTTGGACCAGGTATTGATACCTATAACTAAATATGAAATATCTGGCAGTTGTTAAGAGCTTTCCACATACTGTATAGTACAATATGATTTACAATCTTTTGTAGATTTACTAGCAGCTAATACTGTGATGGTCTACCTGACTGGTTATAAGTAAAATTGATTATTTTGAGAGAGGAGATGGTGGGGGTGGTTGGTAATAATACATAACTCTGTGATTCTGGACAGGCAGCATGTCTAGTCTTGCCTATCCAGACTGAGAGAAGATGTTGGGGTTAGTTGATATTAATACAAACCTTTGCGATTCTAGACTGGTAGCATGCACAATACTGCCCAACTAGACTTAGAGAGGAGTTGGGGCGGTCGGTAGTATGACACCCCCATTCACACGTGTGCGACTTGTCATGCAACTTTGGATATCAACATTTTCCAATGATAACCATTTATATATGTGCGACTTAAAGCGGTTGTATCCCCATTTGATTGATTTTTACCTGGAGGTAAGCCTGTTATAAGGTTTACCTTTAGGTAAAATTAATATCTCCTAAACCTGTACGGTTTAGGAGATATTCGCTGCTGACCTCACAGCGCATGCACAGAAATGTCTCGGCGAAGGCCCGGCATATAGTGCCGGACCTTGCCAGAAACCTTGCCGGAAAGACGAGCTCCCACACGCATGCGCGGGAGTGGCGGCTCCGGCGCGGAAGGAATCCCCGAGTGAAAATGTCAGCTCCCTCTGCCGGGACCGGGGAACCCTGTCGGATCTTTGTTCCAAGGTAAGTATCTCATAATGAGCTAGTATGTGGTGCATACTAGCTCATTATGCCTTTGCCTTACAGGTTTTTTTTTTGTTCTGGCGCATACAACCGCTTTAAAGTCACAACGACTTCAGGGTAGTTCATGCACTACTTTGGTTAAACTTTCATGCGACTTGAGGGCCATAGACTTCAATGTTAACATTCAAAAGTTGCCTGAAAGTCGTACCTAAATTTTTTATTGTAAAACCTTGGATTTTTAGCATAATTCTTTCTGGAAACGTGCTTGTAATCCAAAGCACTTGAATATCAAAGCAAATATCCCCATAAGAAATAATGGAAACTCAGATTATTTGTTCCACAACCATTTATTCAAGTCCTTCAGTCTATAGTCCATATAAAAAGATTATAGCAATGTAACTTCAAGACAACTTCAGGGAAAGCCTGGGTAATCTTCCTGTAATGTTGGATCCAAATCACATCAATATAGATGAGGATCCGACTTGGAGGCGACTTTCGTTAAAGTCTATGGGCACAAGTGGGATAGACGTCGCCTTGAAGTAGTACAGGAACCTTTTCCAAAGTCGGAGCTTCAGTAGTGCTAATTAAGACCGCTCTCATTGACTGAAATGGGACTTCTCATGTCACCATAGGTGTGCACAGCCTATTGCATTAGGTTGTGCACCCCAAAGCTCAAACATACATACCTTTCTCTGCAGCCTCAGCTGCACTGGACATTGAATTAATAGGAAGTGCTCATTCATTCAAGCACAGTTTACTATGCTTCAGTTATGAATGACTACAGTGAGTGAGTGTGTTCGTTTAGAAAAGGAAAGGACTGGTAAATGACATATAGACTAGCCCTTACCCCCGCTCTCCATCCTGAAACATCCCCTGCAGCGGCCGAGAGGAGGGAAGCCAGCAGCACTGCAAGGGGGAGGGCAACTCAGGGGGAAGCCCAGGCAGTAGGGGGGAATCAGCACAGCACAGAGGGATTAGGGGGTGCCCAAGCACACCTGGCACACTCCCTGCACACACCTATGCATGTCACGTGACTTGGAGTCTCACAAGTCGGATCCCAAGTCGCGACAGTGTGAACCGAGTCTAAATATTGTACCTTCATTAAATGTAACCATATTACTACACTTAGAGGCTCCACTCTTCTCTTTTATACACAATTGTGAGGTGACGCTACTCATATTGGAAGACCTCGCTCGTTTATCAAGTTAAAATTTATGAAAAAAATGTGCTCATCTTGTAAAACACTCACAAGCCAAGTTACTCGCAACCCAAGGTTTTACTGTATATGCAATAGTGGTGCAACAGTGGGTCTGACTTTGCAGAGGGACACCAAGTCACATCTAAGTCACACCCATCCAAAGTTGGCACTCCAAAGTCATGCAACTTTGGAATCATACAAGTGTGAATGGTGCCTTAGAAAACCTCTAATATTAACTGCTTCCCTACCAACCATAGTATATATACGCCGCGGTAGAGAAGTGGTTATACCGGGATTATGGTTGAGGCTACAACCATGATCCCAGTATCCGTTTTTAGTTCTGGCTTCTCTTTCATATAAAATTAATTTGAGTGGCTAGGCAGCTGCTGGAATATTTTTACAGGTGGCTTTTAAAGCGGTAGTAAACCCATCCATTTAACAGTTTAAAAACCAGTTACATTTCCGACATGTGCCGGAACTGTAACACTCCCATTGGTTGTACTCTAAACCAAACTGTCAAACCATCCAATGGCTGGTGTCATAGCTGATCACATGTGCAGCATCATGGCAGTTGTAAATTAAACAGAGGCCAAGATGGCAGCTTCCTTGGCTGAAAATGATAGGAGGGTTTACTACCACTTTAAAGAAACCGTAAAAAAAATTAATAAAATACAATAAAATAAATGATGAAATCATTTTTTTTTATAAAGCAACCCTACACCCCCTCCCCCTGCACACACAGTGGTGAACACACATGTCGATCCCGCACACTTATGTAAACAGTGATCACATCACACAAGTGAGGTACGACTGCGAACGCAAGCGCAATAATTCTAGCACCAGACTTCCTGTGTAAATCTAAACTGGTAACCTGCAAAGGCTTTTAAAACCTCACCTATGGATAATTTAAAATACTGTAGTTTGTCACCATTCCATGAGCGTGCCCAATTTTCAAGTGTGACATGTTTGGCATCTATTTACTCGGTGTAACATTAATTGGTATTATTTTGTGTTTGTGTTCCCTAAAATTCATTAATGTGTATTTTTTCCAAAAACATTGCATTTGTAAAATCGCTGTGCAATTACCATGTGACATAAAAAATGTGCAAATTTTGGATGAACCCTCTGCACACTGCTTTACACCCTATCCAGCAAACTTTGCAATGAAAAACAGGGATTTTTAGGTCACACATATTGAATTAATTAATAAAAAATTGCAACACTCACCATTTTATTCTCTAGGGCAGGGGTCTCCAAACTTTCTAAACAAAGGGCCAGTTTATTATCCTTCAGGCTTAAGGGGGGCCGGACTCTGGCCATTGGGAGTAGAAAAGGTCCTGACATCAGAGGGAATAAAAATATGCAGTTTTTGGTGTCAGTGGGAGGGACTGTACCTCATCATTTGTGTCAGTGGGAGGAATTGTGCCCCATTATTGGTGTCATTGGGCCTCATCGTTGGAGTCATTGGGAGGAATAGTGCCCACTATTGGTGTCTTTGGGAGGCATTGTGCCCCACCGTTTGTGTCATTGGGAGGCATTGTGCCCCATTATTGGTGTCATTGGGAGGAATTGTGCTCCATCATTGGTGTTATTGGGGGCCGCACTCTGACCATTGGGAGTAGAAAATGTTCAGTGAGAATAAACAATGCCCTGTTTTTGGTGTCAGTGGGAGGGACTGCGACTCATCATTGGTGTCAGTGGGAGAAATTGTGCCTCACCGTTTGTGTTATTGGGAGGCATTGTGCATTATTATTGGTGTCATTGGGCCTCATTGTTGCAGTCCTTGGGAGAAATTGTGCCTCATCTTTGGTGTCATTGGGAGGAATTGTACCCCACCATTGGTGTCATTGGGCGGAATTGTGCACCATTATTGGTGTCATTGGGCCCCATCTTTGGTGTCATTGAGCAGAATTGTGCCCCATTGTTGGTGTTATTGGGAGGAATTGTGCCCCACCTTTGGTGTCATGGGGAGGAATTGTGCCCCTTTATTGGTGTCATTGGGAAGAATTGTGCCCCATCTTTGGTGTCATTGGGAGGAATTGTGCCCCACCATTGGTGTCATTGGAAGGAATTGTGCCCCATTATTGGTGTCATTGGGTCCCATCTTTGGTGTCAATAGGAGCAATTGTGTCCCATCATTGGTGTAATTGGGAGGAATGTTGCCCCTTAATTGGTGTCAATTGGGAGGAATTATGTCCCATTGTTGGATGAAAATAGTGCCCCAAGGGCCAGATAAAAGCAAGCAAAGGGCCGCATCTGGCCCCCGGGCCGCAGTTTGGAGACTACTGCTCTAGGGACTTTGCTTAAAAAAAAATATATATATATATAATGTTTGGGGGTTCTAAGTAATTTTCTAGAAAGAAAAAAGATACATTTTACACATAGGAGAGTGTCAGAATAGGCTTGGGAAGCAAGTGGTTAAGGACTGGTAGCATGGATTGTTTTATCCATCCAGACTCATAGAGGAAGAGGTGTTTGGTTGTTAGTAATAATAATAATACAAAACCTAGGTGATTAGGATTGGTAGTACAGATTATGCTGCCAGTCCAGGCTCAAGACAGGTGGGGTCTAGTTGGTAATACAAAACCTCTGTGATTCTGAAAACAAATAGATTGCACTCCCTATCCAGATTCAGAGAGTATACGGGTTTGGTTGGTAATAATAAAAAACGTTGTGTTTATAGACTGGCATCATGGGTAATACTGCCTATCCAGACCCAGAGAGAGAAATAGAGATTTGGTTTGGTTGGTAGTAATAATAAAAAAACTCTGTGGATGGTACTGCCAATCCAGACTCGCAAAGAGGTGGGGTTTGGTTAGTAATAATACAAAACCTCTTTGATAAAGGACAGGTAGCATGGTCAGTACTGCCCATCCAGACTCAGAAGATTGGAGTGATTGGTATTCATACAAAACCTCTGTGATTAAGGGCTGGTAGCATGGATGGTGTTGCCCACCCAGACTCAGAAAGGAAGTGCGGTTTGGTTGGTAATAATACAAAACATCTGGTATCACAGATAATGCAGCCCATCCAGACTCAAAAACAGGTGTGGCCTAGTTGGTAATAATACAAAACCTCTTTGATAAAGGACTGGTAGCATGGTCAGTATTGCCCATCCAGACTCAGAAGATTGGGGTGGTTGGTGTTCATACAAAACCTCTGTGATTAAGGGCTGGTAGCGTGGATGGTGTTGCCCATCCAGACTCAGAAGATTGGGGTGGTTGGTGTTCATACAAAACCTCTGTGATTAAGGGCTGGTAGCGTGGATGGTGTTGCCCATCCAGACTCACAAAGGAAGTGGGGTTAGGTTGGTAATAATGCAAAACATCTGGTATTACAGATAATGCAGCCCATCCAGACTCAAAAAACTGGTGGGATGTAGATGGCAATAATACAAAACTCTGTAATTCTGAAAAAGATAACATAGCTTGGCCTGCCTATCCAGACTACGAGATCACACGGGATGGGTCGGTAAGAATACAAACCTCTGTGATTAGGGACTGGGGGCATAGACAGTCCGGACTTAAAGAGGATGCGGGAGGGGGGAGGTTGCTAGTCATACAAACCATTGTTGTTCTGGACAGGCAACATGTGCAGTAGAAGTTCCGATTTGTATAAGGAGAAGGCATCTGCCATGACGTTCTTTGCCCTTCAGCCTCACATCCATTGTGGAGATCCTGTTGTAGCAGTTCTGCCACTGTTCATTTTATATTTTTGACTTGTATTCATTTGATTAAACAACATCAGCATGGTTTTTATTTAGCATCTGGATCAGATAAAGCCCGTGTCAGATCAATTCTGAAATTCAAACAATACTTTTAAAAAATTAAACGACAGTGTATGACTCATGAACAACGTGTGCATTCAACAAAACGTGAGCTGGAATTGTGTAGGTTTGTGAAAAAAACATGATGCTGATGATATTGATAAGACTTTTAACTGATTGCTGTTTTTTTTGTATAAAATATTGCTTGAAATATTAAGCTGTATATATTTTATTGGTACATGATATAAAATATTAAAAAAATATTGGCAATGGCTGAATTTTTATTTTCAAGGGCTCCCTAAAGTGTATGTAATCCCTAACATTGAATTTCTCTTATTTGCTTATTTTTGGTCTGTTTAAATATACCATTTAAAAGAGGTTTGTTATACAGTATCTGTTCAATATGTGCGAAAAAGTCCTGCCAGAAATCTTGTGAGCTGATAACTTCCTGTGCTCTTTGCCTGACCTGACTGTTATCAGCATTTTTTCTAGATCTCTCTGTGGTCTACAAAATACCTCCCCCTGTTATGAAAAAGTAGTCCTGTCCAAGGGTGGCAACACTGCTTCTCCATACATACAGTATATTGTGAAAAGTATTGAGACGCCTGCCTTTACGTGCCCAGTCTTAGTCCGCAGGGTTCAATGTTGAGTTGGCCCACCCTTTGCAGCTTCAACTCTTCTGGGAAGGCTGTCCACAAGGTTTAGGAGTGTCTATGGGAATGTTTGACCATTCTTCCAGAAGAGCATTTGTGAGGTCAGGCATTGATGTTGGATGAGAAGGCCTGGCTCGCAGTCTGCACTCTAATTCATCCCAAAGGTGTTCTGTCAGGTTGAGGTCAGGACTCTGTGCAGGCCAGTCAAGTTCCCCCACCCCAAACTCGCTCATCCATGTCTTTATGGACCTTGCTTTGTGCACTGGTGCACAGTCATGTTGGAACAGGAAGGGGCTATCCCCAAACTGTTCCCACAAAGTTGGGAGCATGAAATTGTCCAAAATGTCTTGGTATGCCGACACCTTAAGAATTCCCTTCACCATTCTAAAGGTGCATGCGCGCCTGCCTGGGGGGCGTGACCGCATGGAAGGCTGAACGCGGGTGTGTGAAGGAGCTCCCGCCCTGCTCTCCTCCCTGCTCTGGATGACGCGGTCGGTGTCTCCTCGTGTTTGAAGCTGAGCCGCGAAGCTCCTGAGGAACGGATGGTAGTGCCCGTGTCCCGCGTCTACGGGGGTAGGTACGGAGGAACCCCACTGTCTGGAAGTTGGAAGAGATAGGAGCGGGAGAACTAAGGGCATACTGAACCGCCCTAAATCCAGACCATACCCGCAGCATTAAGGCATGCGGGTGGATAGACACGGATGCACTTACCTACAGAGAGGAGGATCCAGAGGCACACAGGAAAACTAACCATATCCTATGGCATATCCAAGCCAGAAAGGAGGGATCAGCACACAGAGAAGCTACGTCTATCAATCTAAGGGGACTGAAGAGATAAGTCTGGAGGAGGTGGAGGGGCATAGCTAGGGGGAGGCTGTGGTAAGTACGCTTCAAAGTTTCTGTTGCCCAAAGCATGAATACTGACGGTTCAGATAGAACTGGGAAACCAACTAGACTGTAAGTAACTGTTTTCTTTTCTTTTATTTATTTGCTGGTTTTATTGTTATTGAATTGGGCCACTTAAAGCTGAACTCTCCCCTTGGGCCATAGAACTGTGATAGCCTGTGGGCAATCATTGTAAAACACTGTCTTGATTTGGACTATGCTGGATGGATAGTGGGAGGTTGGTGAACTGATTTGGGAGGAATACATCTTCAGCAGGTGATTGGAACCACGCATCCGGGATCCCTCCAGTGAGAGAGGAGGCACGGGGAGCGGGGTAAGAAAGGCCAGATAGGCGCCTAGCATTTTTTATAAGAGAACATATAGCAGGAGGCCAGAAGAGGACAGGTAGCAATATAACAGCATCAACATGACAAAAAAGAAGGGGGAGGAACAGGCCCCCCAAGAAAAAATATCTACTCACAAAACCAAAACGAAGGAGAACCTAACTGCCGCAGCAAAACTAGAAAAATATGCCCACTCCCCATCCAAAACCCCCATTAAGGGAGATACGCAATCTGTGACAAAGAACGCCAAACAAGGGAAGAGCCTAGGAGCGGCACTATCCAGTCCAGAAAAATCCATACAGTCGGGAGAGGAAGGAGGGACGGACACCCAACCCCCAGCTCCCCCTAACTAGCCACCTGAATCCCCAGCTGGAACAAGCCTAGCCAAAGAAGCCACGACGGAGAAAGAGCCCACCTTAAAAGAAGTCTTCCAGGTGATTAACATTTGCAAGGCAACCTTGGCGGAATTGTTCGTTCAAATGCGAGGGGTCAGGGAAGAAGTATCCTTGGTGAGACAGGATTTGCAGGCTATTCAAGAAAGAACGGCGGCGGTAGAAGACAGACTGAGCCTGGTGGAAGACGAGCTCAGTCCCTTAAAAAAAGAATTCAAAAAATTATATGAAAAAGTGGAGGCCCAGGCCAACAAGATAGACGACATGGAGAACAGGATGAGAAGAGAAAATATTAGGATTATAGGACTCCCGGAAGGAAGTGAGGGAAGAGATCCGGTGCAGTTCACAGAGAAGTGGCTTAAAGAGGAATTCGGCCCAGTGACCTCATTCTCGCCGTCTTTCT
>BLSH010279183.1:555155-572745 GCA_018402905.1 Glandirana rugosa
AGGAAACGATCCAAATCCAGCATATAGGACAACTACCATAGGAAGGGTCATGGACTTGTCAAACCCTGTAGCGGTATCGTATACATAGTTTCAAGGAGAAGGTGGTGTAGAACCTGTAGATAGTAGTAGGACAGAAGAAGGGTAGACGACTTCAAAAAAGCCCCATATTATTTGGGATATATTATCCATATCAACGCGGTGGTCCTTCAGGGTATAATAGAGCCAACGTCACATAAAAAAGTAATCTCTAATCTATACAAAGAATTGAGCGACTGTACAAAGGAGAAGGAAGAAGCCAGCAAAAGAAAATGGGAAGAGGATCTGGGAGAAATATCTGATGAGCAATGGAAGAGAATCTTAAAAAACGGACCACTAGTATCAAGGTCCCCACCACAGAGAGTGGCGCAACTATACCTATTATATAGGGTTTATTATACCCCGAAAAAACTTCAGCAGATGGGAAGAAGACAGGATGATGATAGATGTCCAAGATGTGGTGGAAGAGGAACTTTGATACATATGCTATGGCGATGTCCCAAACTGTTCAGGTACTGGGAAGGATACCATCAACAGGATATACGACCTAAACCTAGCAAAGGAAGCACGAGTATGCATCCTGGGTATTATAGAGGAGAAACCGGAAAATTCCCAAAAGTTCGAAGGGTTAGTGGGAAACCTGTTTCAGGCTAGGAAGATGAGAACCCAAAAATGGTTAAGTAGGACTCCACCCACAGTAGAGGGTTGGATTAGGACGATCAATGTCACCAAATGGAAGGAAAAAAACATACTACCTTAGAAGTGGAAAACTGGATAAATTCGATAAAAAGTGGGAACCCTGGGCGAGGGAATTAGAACAGAGAGGAATATAGGCGAAAAGTGGGTAAACACTTAATAAGAGAGCACAAGGGAAGAAAGACTGTATGGATGGATGGATGGATGAGTGGAAGTGTGAATAAAATAAGGAAGGCTCAATCTTAACTTGGATAGACTATAAAGGAGTGAAGGGCAAATAGACCCAGGTTGTTAGGTTGTGTAAAGGGAGGGGGGAGGGAACATGGATAAACGAATAAAGGTATTAAAGATAGATGGGAGGGTAGGGTGGGGGGGGGGGGGGGGAATTGCAATACTTACTTATATACCACGATGATGAGACAAAATAAGAGACTTATATGATAATCAATCTGAAATAGATCTCTTGAAGTTGTCTACTGAAGTGGAAACAAAAAAAAAAAAAAAAAAAAAAGAATTCCCTTCACTGGAACTAAGGGGTCAAGCCCAACCCAAGAAAAACAACCCCACACCATAATCCCCCCTCCACCAAATGATTTGGACCACTGCACAAAGCAAGGTCCATAAAGACATGGATGAGGGAGTTTGGGGTGAAGGCACTTGACTGGCCTCAACCCGATAGAACATAGGTTTTAACTTGTTGTGTGGCTTCCGGGACAATTAATCACTCTCTACCATTTTCTCATTGTATGCCATTTTTCTCTGTCCATCAGCACAGCACAGTACTGCTTCAGACCTTCCTACTTTCTCCTCCATCTTTTTTGTGTGTCATCAGTATCTGCCTTCCTCTTCCCTGATCCTTTAGCCACCCCACCCAAGACATTCATAAGAGATGTGGTGCACAAGTAAATCTGGCATTGTATATCCTGATCTACACATTGCCATTGCTTTGGAAATTTAAATTATAGAGAAAAAACATTTAATGTTTTTAAAAAGTGTATGGGTGTGAATCAATAGCCAGAAAGAAAAAGAAAAATGTTTTTTTTTTTCAATCTGGAGTTTCTTTAGTCTACACTGCTGGAATATACATGTCAGAATAATGGGGGTTCTTATTTGGATTCTTCAATTCAGCTCAGCGCAGCTCATGGGGACATTTTGCAGATAAATGTCTCTTCTCCCTTTTGGTTAAGAATTAATACTTACTAAGCTGCAGATGTCATGATCTCTGGACTATGCTCACCCTCCTCTTATTCTATCTATATTATATGCTGATTTGGTGTGCATCCATCTTTGCACGGCAATTTCATTACAATACGCCAGGATGTATAGGTGATGGCATTGTCTGTGACACCATGTCTAGGTTTATCTTATTTACATTAAGAGCCCTTTCACACTTGAAAACTATGAAAGTCCACATGTAAGAATCCCAAACCACCTCACAGACAAGTGTGCCAGTTCTCTTACCAAACGGTAATGATCTCCAAGTGATAAGAGATCAACAGTGCAGAAATCATCCAATTGGAAGGCCACCACTCAGGATACCACTGACTCCATAGTCCTTCACTGGTTATCCAAAGTCAGCACCCCAAAGTAATAATGGGTAGGAGAAAGAACAAAGGACCATAGAGTAGTATGCTAAAACAACATGGTTTATTAAAAGTAGATATACTCACAAAAGTTACTGAGTAAGGCTGGCCATACATTATACAACGTTCTTATACAATTTTCCTTAAGCTTTACCAAAACCATAAAATATAAGGTCAAATTTAAACACTTTTAGTTTGTATGCTATCAGGCAGGCCCTTGAGCTACATATTTGAAGGCAGTGGTAGCTGGTGTTTTTTTTGGGGGGGCGGCAAACAATCACCCCCCCACCCATTCGCTTACCCCATTTAGTTGGCAGCTGGTGGGCTGCGGGCAGCGGTTCTGGTTTCCTCTCCTCCAGCACGGCAGACCCCATCTAGGTGGCAGGCTGTGGGCAGCGGCTCCGGTTTCCTCTCCTCCAGCATGGCGGACCCCATCTAGGTGGTGGGCAGCAGGCAGCAGCTCTGGTGTCCTCTCCTCCAGCACGGTGGACACCATCTAGGTGGCGGGCATCGGCTCTGGTGTCCTCTCCTCTAGCCACCGTGCGTCTCCTTTCTCTTCCTCCTAGGCACTAGCCATTCAATAGGATTGCCTGATGTTTTGGGCAATCAGGAAACGGATCTCACGACCTGCTTCCTAATTGGCAGGGAGGAGATGCAGTGTGAAAATATCGAATATTCATCCGCTGTTGTCACACAACTGGGGGGATCAGGATACAGTGCTCTGCGCCCCCAGCCCGCCCTTATTTGAAGCCTATCAGAACCTCTGGATCTAATCACAAGCTGCAAAAAAACACCCCCCCCACTGGAATCCATAGTCCGGCACCCTGTATGTAGATCAGGGGGCCGGACGCATGGATGTGGGGCAGCGCCCGTCCGCCCCTAATGGGCCACCACTGTTTGAAGGTAAATCTAAAGGAAATTGAACACGAAAATTGTATAATGTATGGCCAGCTTAACACAGGCAAAACACACCACACCAGGGATCAACAGTGTGTGCACAACATCATATTATTATTATTATTATTAGACAAGATTTATATAGTGGCAACAGTTTGCGCAGCACTTTACAACTAGTCTGGACAGTCTGGGTTTTGAATCATTTGTCTGGGTTTCAGTCTGCCTAGAAGAAAAAGTGGCAACCCTATTTACAACATGAGGGCAGACAGTACAGTTACAATACAATTTAATAGTGGAGGAATCAGAGGGGCTCGTCCTATGCATGTTTTGTGTGGGGTTTCTGAGCGTGCGTCGGGGATTCATGCAATTTTGCATGTTTGCAGACACATCTTGGGTCTCTGCTATGTCCTATAGACAACATATTTTCTCCCTTTGAGAGTGAACACTTCTGAATAAGATAAGGGTCTCATCGCTGGCATTTTTTCTTAATGAGTTCTCCCATTAGTCAGTGGTTTGGTTAGGACCTTGAAAGTAGCAGATTGGCCATAATGCCTGTTGCCTCCCATGGAGTTCCCTTTTATAGCTCCTTGATAATATTGCCTATTTTATCTAGACATTGGATAGTTGCTGTTTTGTCTCATTTATATGTTTTTTTTGTATTCTATTGAACTGCGTCAGATTATTATTGTTCAATTCCAGACCAACAAACACGTGTAAAAACCTCCTGCGCTTGAGAGTATAAAGCAGAACTTCACTCTCTCAATCAACATTGATTATTGTTAATCCTCATGCTGCTAGCATTAGTAAATATGTAGGAAAGTATATCGCATTTACTTGTTTTAAGCTCTTTTTTTTTCTTCTGTTACTTCCTGGTTTCATGCCTAGGCACATGATGTCATACACCCCAGGAGTCTTCAGGAGGGAGGAGAGATTTTCTAAGCTAAGCACACTCTCCTGCCTGCCTGCCGGAGCTAAAGGCAGATGGATTCCAGGGAGGGAATGCTACAGAAATCAAATGCCCATATTCAAGGTGACCATGGAAATGCTAGGGGATTGTTTTTCAATATGATTTCTCAACCAAATAGAGCACATGGATGGATAAATGTGGGAGTTTGCTTTGAATATTAAAAATGAATTAAATAGTGGTTTGTGGTGCTCAGAGTGAAAATAAGATTCAAAGAGTATTTCCACTTTTGGAAATAGCCAAATTGGGATAACATACACTTTATATTGGTCACATGCTCCCAGCCACATGGAATCCCTAATAAAATATTTAAAATTGACTGCTTCCTTTTTTATTGCTTATTTACTTGTTTATGTTACTTAACTTCACCTTCTTTGTAATGTTAAGGAGGGTGCTGGGGAGTTAGGTTACCATAACTAACCCTGTCTCCATCAGAGGAGCTATACCTGTCTATATTCAACACCGTTTGAACGTCCTTGAGTTCATACGTGAGCTTTCCTGAAGAAAAGCATAATAGCAAAAGCAAGTGGAAAATCCAAGTTCAGAAAAAGTCAAATCATCATATACAGCAGGTTAATTTTTTTATTATAATTGTATTTTTATTAAAGTTTTGTGATTTACAAACAGTGTAAATTTTGAGTATTAAGGACATACATAAATTACACAGAAGTGTAGCAGTTACAAGCAGATTAAAGGGGAGTTCCACCCTGTTAAAAGTCAGCAGCTACCAAAAGGGTAGCTGTTGACTTTTAACAATGGGCCACTCACCTGTCCCTCGTTCCAGCGATGCGGCCGCCCGAGGGCTCGCTTGTCTCCCCCTCCCCTCGGCGACGCCGGCATCACAAGTATGGGCGCCCGGCTTTGGTTTCAAAGCCGGGCACTCAGTGCGCATGTGCGAGTCACGTTGCGGCTTGTAAATGGCTTGGCATATCTTCTGGGACCTTCTGTGTCCTAGAGGATCGCCGAAAGGGAGGGAGGAAGGTGGACTTCCTTTCTGGAGCCGTGGCTCCAAGGGAGGAAGTGGACCTGGGACCCTGTGAAAACAGGGTCCCTGGTAACCCCCCCACAAAAAGACATGCCAATTGTGGCATGTCAGAGGGTCACCTTTCCTTAAAGTGGAAGTTCCACTTTTGGGTGAAACTCCGCTTTAAGTATATCCATCAAGATAATAGGCTACTTGTGAGCATGAACATATAAACAACAAGTGAACACATAGATGAATAATGATATGTAAGTACAGGGATATATACACCAAGGGGGTTGTAGATTGGTATACTATATACTAAAAATTTATCTGTAAAAGGAGAGACGAGGGCATGTAGAGGTGGGGCGCCATGGAATATAGTGGCCACGTTTGGTCTAGTTAGGATTCGGGAGGGGAGCCAAACCCAGAATTGTCCCACATGTCCCAGATCCTGTTGAATCAGTCTACAGCATCCTCCACCAGAGCTGTCACATGCTCCATTCTGTGGATCTCGATAATTACCTTCAGTAGTTGGTCCTGAGAGGGAGGGGTAGGAGAAAGCCAAGGCATCGGAATAACTCTCTTGGCAGCTAGTAAAATGTATGAAGCTAGTTTGTTCGAAAATTTTCCAATTCCGGGAAAGGAAGACCTAGGAGGTAGTGTAGCTGGTCCAACGGGAGAGAGGACTCAAATATTCATCGGAGCAGACACATCACCATAGACCAAAAGGGTACAATCAACTCACATTGCCAGAGAATATGGCAATGGATACCTTTTTTTTTATCACAGCGCCAACATAGGGGGGCATAGTGAAGAATCTAGGCGATGTAGTACTTCTGGTGTTCTATACCAGAATAGTAAAATGTTAAACGCTGTCTCTCTCTGCGCCACGCATCTAGATACTTTGGAAGTAGAGGAACAAATCTTGTCCCAACATGGGAGAGTAATTGGCTGTTGTATGACATGGGACCATTTCCGCATGAAGGTGTGGAGGTCTTCAGTGAGCGGGGAAGTCTTGGTATATAGTAGACAGCAGGTTCATTTTATCATAAGGCCTTATGAATGAGCCATTATCCTGAAACTTGTCAAGGCGTTTCATGCCACACTGCTTTTTATGATGTTATGACTTAAGTGCCGATTCACACCGGAATGCGCATTCCTGTGCGGTTTGAGTTTGCAGCTCATTCAATGGAATGGGCTGCAAATGGCGCTGAAATGCAGAAAAAGTAGTGAAAGCAGTAGTGCAAAACACACTGCATGGTAAAGCGGTACCATGCAACTTGGTACCTGCAAATGCGTTACATTTGTGATCTGCTTTTGGGGTGGCATTAACTATTCATTGGCACCCACATGCAGATCCCAACTGCAGCACATTCACCTGCAGTATGGGAATCATGCATGGAAAGCTCCTTTCCTGCATCGCCTTTTGGGTGTGAACCGGCCCTAAAAGTAGAATGGAGGCCTCCATTAAAAAATATGCGCTGCAGCACTTAAAGTGGACCTTTGCCCATTCTAGCAAAGCCCTCCCTCTTAGATGTTTGCAGAAAGAAAATATTTTTTAAAAACTAAAATCTGGATTTTTTACTTTTTTTGCCTGAGGATGATGTTGCAGGCCCATGTCCCATGTTCAGAAAGGCCATGGGTTTCTGCCATGCCCTATAGATCTGACAGACACTCGTAACATGTTCAGGATCTCCATTAAAGATGGTGATGTGGGCGATGGTCTAATTAGTTTGTTGCAGATTTTTATTTTTTTGGGGGGGGGGGGGGGGGTCAAATAGGGTGAATTTCATCTTGATAAATGCATCTGCACTAAGGTTCCCCCTGCAAAGTCCCACAAATACCCACTGATCCTGAAAATTAAGTCCACCTATTTCAGCTTCTTGTGGTGGTGTCTCAATGATGCTTCACTGCTCCTGAACTGCACAGTGACAGTGCCTTGCCACCCATAGTTGATTGTTTGCTACAGTTGCACTATCAGGGACTGAAATGCTCCAGGAATGCTCTTTTCACGCTGATCACAGCTCAAAGTCAAATTTCTTTGTTTGCAATTGAGAAAGTGATTAGCTAGACCAGATTAAGTTTACAAGTCATTTTTAAGAGGGGGGTGATCCTTTTTCTCAGCATTTTGTTTTTGAATGTTTTTTTTGACATGTAAGTATCATAACTTTCACTTGGATGTTATAAGTTGCACTAATAAATACAGCTGATTAAAACAAAAACTGTGTCTGTCTTCATTTCAGGTTCCAAAGCAACAGAATAACAAAATGGGATTTTAAAGGGGGGTGATTATTTTCTATACCCATTGTGTGATTATATATATAGCGGGTAAAATAAGTATTGAATACGTCACAATTTTTATAGGTAAGTATACACTGCTCAAAAAAATCAAAATCAAATACAGGAACACTTTTTTAAGTATAGCATCAAGTCAATTAAACTCCTGGGATATTGATCTGGTACGTTAAGTAGCAGAGGGGGTTGGTAATCAGTTTCAGCTGCTTTGGTGTTAATGAAATTAATGATGAGATGACCTCCAAAGCAGGAATGGTTTTACAGGTGGAGACCACTGACATTTTTTCCCTACTCATCTTTTCTGACTGTTTTTTTTTTTTTTTCTGATTGGTTTTCACTAGTTTTGCATCTGCCTAGGGTCAGTGTCACTACTGGTAGTATGAGACGATACCTGGACCCTATAGAGGTTGCACAGGCAGTCCAACTCCCCCAGGATGGCACATCAATATGTGCCACTGCCAGAAGGTTTGCTGTGTCTCCCAGCACAGTCTCAAGTGTATGGAAGAGATTCCAAGAGACAGGCAGTTACTCTAGGAGAGCTGGACAGGGCTGTTGAAGGTCCTTAACCCATCAGCAGGACCGGTATCTGCTCCTTTGTGCAAGGAGGAACATGATGAGTGCTGCCAGCGCCCTACAAAATGACCTCCAGCAGGCCACCGGTGTGAATGTCTCTGACCAAACAATCAGAAACAGACTTCATGAGGGTGGTCTGAGGGCCTGGCGTCCTCTAGTGGGCCCTGTGCTCACTGCCCAGCACTGTGGAGCTTTATTGGCATTTGCCATTGAACACCAGAATTGGCAGGTCCGCCACTGGCACCCTGTGCTTTTCACAGATGAGAGCAGGTTCATCCTGAGCACATGTGACACACGTGAAAGGGTCTGGAGAGGCCATGGAGAACATCATGCTGCCTCTAACATCATTCAGTTTGACTGGTTTGATGGTGGGTCACTGATGGTCTGGAGAGGCATATCCATGCAGGGACGCACAGACCCCTACAGGCTAGACAATGGCTCCCTGACTGCCAATAGGTATTGGAATGAAATCCTTGGACCCATTGTCAGACCCTATGCTGGTGCAGTGGGTCCTGGGTTGCTCCTGGTGCACGACAATGCCCAGCCTCGTGTGGCGAGAGTTTGCAGCCAGTTCCTGGAGGATAAAGGGATTCAGACCATTGAATGACCCCCAGGCACGCCTGACCTAAATCCAATAGAATGCCTCTGGGACATATGTTTCAGTCCATCCAATGCCACCAGGTTGCACCTCAGTCTGTTCAGGAGCTCAGTGATGCCCTGGTTCAGATCTGGGAGAAAAAACCCCACTATCCACTATCCACCATCTCATTAGGAGCATGCCCCAATGTTGTCAGGCATGCATACAAACATGTGGGGGCCATACAAACTACTGAGGACCATTTTGAGTTGCTGCAATGAAATTTCAGCAAAATGGACCAGCCTGCTGCATCATTTTTTCACTTTGATTTTCGGGGTGTCTTTAAATTCAGCCCCCTGTAGGTTGATCATTTTCATTTCCATCAAAAGATGTGGCATCCTTTCCTCCCTAACATATTACCCAGTCCATATCAGTATAGATATCCAGCATGATATGTTTCCCCATTGGGATCTGAAGTCTTCCTTTTTAAACAGTGTAGGTTCTATTGACATGACATTTTCTTCACATGTCGGTAACAACCCATCCAATCCATACATACAAAGACACCAAAACAAATAAGTTCAGAAATAATGTTATGTGTAATAAAATGGAATGACACAGGGAAAACATATTGAACACTCTAACTGAAATGTATTTAATACTTTGTACAAAATCCTTTGTTGGCAATGATGGCTTCAAGACGCCTCCTGTATGGAGAACCTAGTTGTATGCATTAACCAAGAAAGTCGGATCGCTGCACCTCCACATGCAAATAAGGTTCCTAGTCGCATGCATTGTTCAGGTGTGATTTTGGCCCATTCTTCAAATCTTGAAGGTTCTGTGGGCCTCTTCAATGAACTCTGACCTTTAGTTCTTTCCATAGATTTTTTATTGGATTCAAGTCAGGTGATTGGCTGGGCCATTCTAGCAGCTTTATTTTCTTTCTTTGAAATCAATTGAGAGTTTCCTTGGCTTTATGTTTGGGATAATTGTCTTGCTACCCTCGTTTCATCTTCATCATCCTGGTAGATGGCAGCAAATTTTTATCAAGAATGTCTTGGTACATTTTTCCATTCATTCTTCCTTCAATGACATGAAGTTTGCCAGTACCGTATGCTGAAAAACAGCCCCACACCTTGATGTTCCCACCTCCAAACTTCACTGTTGGTATGGGGGTGTTTTTGGGGTGATGTGCAGTGCCATTTGACCTCCCAACATGGTGTGTATTATGGCATCCAAAGAGTTAAATCTTGGTCTCATCTGACCAGACTATATTCTCCCAGCATTTCACAGGCTTGTCTAAATGTTGTGCAGCAAACTTTAAATGAGCTTCAACATGCTTTTTCTTCAGCAATGGAGTCTTGCGTGGTGAGCGTGCATACAGGCCATGGTGGTTGAGTGCATTACTTATTGTTTTCTTTGAAATAATTGTACCTGCTAATTCCAGGTCTTTCTGAAGCTCTCCACAAATGGTCCTTGGCTCTTGGACAACTCTTCTCATAATTCTTTTCACTCCTTTTTCAGAAATCTTTCCAGGAGCACCAGTAAGACCAGTAAACTGGATAGAGGAAAATGGGGGAGATTGGTTCCTCTAAATGCCACCCCCGCCATCCCTCCTATTCAGGTGTACAAGGGAGGCACAGGGGCCCCCTGGACCATGGTGCCCGGTTGCAATAAACGACAATTTTCCAAAAAAAACATTATTTCTTACTTTTTGCTAAAATACATATCCAAAAAATAAAAATAAAAAAACAAATGTATATATATTCTTCCTCATATTTTTGGTTAAAAAAAAAATCGCAATCGGCATATATTGATTGGTTTGCGCAAAAGTTTACGAACAATGAGAATTAATTTATGGGGTTTTTATTTTTTTTATTTTTTTACTAGTAATGGCGGTAATCTGCGATTTTTAGCTGCGACTTTAGGACTGCGACATTGTGGTGGATATTTCGGAACATTTTAACACTTTTTTGGGACCATTGGCATTTATACAACGATCAGTACTAGGAAAATGATCTGATTACTGTATAAATGTCACTGGCAGGGAAGGGGTTAACGCTAGGGGGGGTGATCAAAGGGTTAACTGTGCTCCCTGGGAGGTGTTGCTAACTGTGTGGGGGCTGGGCTGACTGGGGGAGAAGAGTGATCGCAGCTCCCATACAAAGGGGGCATACAATCCCACTCCTTTCCCCCTGTCAGAACGGGGATCCACTTGTTTACATTAGTGGTCCCCGGTCTGTCACTGTGGGAGAGGGATCACAGGTAGCCGGCGGACATCGAGTCCACCCTACCCGCTCCTTGGTTCCCCCGCTACTCCGGCGGCGCATGCGTGCCCACGATGCTTGATCTCGCAGCCGCTGTCAGGTGACGGCATTTCGCGTTATTGAGCCAGACTGTCACCGTCTATCGATGGTGGGAGGTCAGGAACCAGTTAAAGGAGATTGTACAGAGATTGCACAATCAGATTGTATACTATTTGGCCACTGTCAGATTCGGTTTAGTTTGGATTCAATCAAACTTAAGCAGGCCATACATGAAAGGTGATAAACTCTCTGGTCCCGCCATCTTCTGGGACCTGTATGCGACGGGGGGGGAGGAGCCAGACATGCTCGTAGATCGCCGTGCCATGCCAAGCTGACCAAGATTGCACCGCACTGCACATGCACGAGATAGCCAGCATGCGCAGAATCCAGGAAGAAGGACACTGTGGCTTCAGATGCCCACACTGGAAATGTACGCGCTGTGCAGGAACTTCACAAAGAAAGAAAACGATGCTGCACAAATAGAAAACTGGGCATAGTTTACAGAATACTTTTGTTATATTGCACAAGGCATGAGTATTATAGTTGTATTTTTATCTTAAAAGTCATATTTTGGCCAGAACTTTAACCACTTCGGGACCGCCCACCATCATTATACGGCGGTCCTTTGAAGTAGAATACAGTTGTTATGGTAGCAGATAGCTACCATAACCCTGGTATAGGTTTTTTCAGCTGACTTTTCTGTGTCAGATAAAAGTGGTCTCTGCGGAGGATTAAGATCACTTTTATTGGGGGAGGGAGAGGCCCCCCCCCCGCCTTAATCTGGTCATATCCACTGCTTACCGGACTCACCGGTAGCAGCAGAGACGATCTGATCCGGCTGCCGCAATGCCTGTGAGCGGAAGATGCCGTCCACTTGGCTCCATACCAAGGAAAGGTGGAAGTGACGTCAAATGTCACTTCCGCTCACAGCTCTTAACCACTTGCCGACCGCAGTCTGACGGCAGTCTGACGGCATCAAAGTGGCTCGATATCGCAAACCGCCGTCATATGACGGCGGCTGCGATATACCGCACTGTGAGCGTGCTCACTGTGTACAAGGGTGGCCAAGGAGCGGGTAGGGTGGACTCAATCGCCGCTGGCTACCTGCGATGGCCCCCCTGCAGTGAAAGAATGGAGGTCCGTGTAAGTAAACACAGATCTCCATTCTGTTAGAGGGGGAAGGGCTATCATCACAGGCTTCCTCTATATGGAAGCCGTGATCACTCCTCTCCCCCTGCCAGCCCAGCCCACATACAGTTAGAACACGCCCAGGGAACACAGTTAACCCTTAGAGCACCCCCTCCAGGTTAATCCCTTCACTGCCAATGGCATTTACACAGTAATCAGTGCATTTTTATAGCACTGATCGTTGTATAAATGCCAATGGTCCCAAAATGGTCTGACATGTCTGCTGCAATATCGCAGTACCACTAAAAATTGCAGATCGCCGACATTACTAGTAAAAAATAAAAAAAAAATAAAAACCCCAGAAATTAATTCTCATCATCTGTAAACGCGTCAACTTTTGCACAAACCAATCAATAAATGCAGAGTGCGATTTTTTTTACCAAAAATATGAGGAAGAATATAAATCGGACAAAACCGATGAAAAAAATGTTTTTTTTATATATTTTTTTGGATTTTTATTTTACAAAAAGTAAGAAATGTGGGTTTTTTTGCAAAATTGTCACTCTTCTTTTGTTTATAGCGGCGATCAGAAATGACGCAGAGGTGATCGAATACCACCAAAAGAAAGCTCTATTTGTGGGGAAAAAAGGACGCAAATTTAATTTGCGTACAACGTCGCGCAATTGTCAGTTAAAGCGATGCAGTGCCGAATCGCAAAAAGTGCTCTGGTCCTAAAGTGGGAAATCCTCCCGGGGGTGAAGTGGTTAAAGGAGAAAAAAAAATATATCTTTTTTTAAAGGACTTTTTGTTTTTATTGCATTTAAGTGATTTTGATCCCAGATACCCAGATCTCATATTTAAGAGGTCCTGGAATGCTTTTTTCTATTACAAGGAATGTTTAGGAATAGGAATAAAAGTGATCACATTTTTTTTTTTTTAAAAGGACAGTGTAAAAAATAAAAATAAAAAGTTAAATAAATAAGAAAGAAAAAATTTGTAAAGCGCCCCGTCCCGCGAGCTCGCACACAGAAATTAATGCAAACGTAAGTCCCGCCCACATATGAAAACGGTGTTCAAACCACACATGTAAGGCCGCAATCATTAGAGCAAGAGCAATAATTCTAGCCCTAGACCTCCTCTGTAACTCAAAACTGGTAACCTGTAGGAATTTTCAACCAGTTGACGACCGACGCCGTGGATTGAAGGCGGCAACATGGCTCAATAAGACATTCCTGTGCACTGCGTTCAGCCGGTCCCACTCATGTCATTTGGGATGCAGGGGCTACACAGACACGGCCACTGCTCCCAGTTTACCATCTGTGTGGGTGCAAGCGCTTGTCCCCAAACTTTCAGATGGGGGTCCTAACAGACATCAAAGGCACTGCATGCAGTAAACATCATCCTTGCACGGACGTATGCCTTAGGCTTGAGTCATATATATGCAGTGCAGGATTCGCAGGGAATCCTGTGCGTTTCCAGCACTGCAATGGCATCGCACAGTGTTCATGTTAACTGCAGGGGGTGTCAATGTTAACCACTTCAGCCCCGGAAGGATTTACCCCCTTCCTGACCAGAGCACTTTTTGCCATTTGGCACTGCGTCACTTTAACTGACAATTGCGCGGTCGTGCGACGTGTAACCCAAACAAACTGACTTCTTTTTTCCCCACAAATAGAGCTTTCTTTTGGTGGTATTTGATCACCTCTGGGGTTTTATTTTTTGCGCTATTAACAAAAAAAGAGCATCAATTCTGAAAAAAAATAAATAACAATATTTTTTACTTTTTTGCTATAATACATACCCCAAAAAAATATAACAAAACAAATGTATTCATCAGTTTAAGCCAATATGTATTGGTCTACATATTTTTGGTAAATAAAATTACAATAAGTGTATATTGATTGGGTTGTGCAAAAGTTATTGCGTCTACAAACTATGGGAATAGATTTATGGCATTTTTTTTACTAGTAATGATGGCAATTTTTAGCGGGGCTGCGATATTGCGGCGGACAGATTGGACACTTTTGACACTTTTTTGGGACCATTGACATTTATAAAGTGATCAGATCTAACAATAGCCACTGATTACTGTATAAATATCACTGGCAGGGAAGTGGTTAACCTGCAGGCGGCGATCACATTCTCATTTATAGTACTATTAGGTAAAGCAGTATTTATTAAAGTGTTTGTTAAGCCATTTGTATAAAAAGTTGCCATCCGCTCTGTATTATCACAAGAAGTTGCCCTGTGTCTGTGTTATAACATATATATACTTCTCTGTATAGATAACACACCTTCTTACTAGGATCAATTGTTGTCTTTCTGCTCTTCTCTCTCAGCTCAGAGTTCCTGAGGGAGGGGCTGAGCACTGCTGCTGACTTCAGCTGGAGAAAGAGAGCCGTGCTGTGTTATCTATATAGATAAGAATATTGAGAGGAAGAGGGAGGGGGGAGCTGAAAGCAGGCATAGGAGAGCTGGGAGTGACACAGTCTGCACAGACCACAGGCCTCTCAAGATCAACTGCATGATAAGGGGAGTCAGCACTCAGGGAGGGGGGGAGTCAAGGCCTGGCATTATTACACAGCTATTCTAGGGGATACAGAGGGATAATATAAAAAGCAAAAGCACCATGCTGCTAATTGCACATTAACCAGTTGCCAACTGCCCGCCGTGGATTGACAGCAGCAACATGGCTCGATATCGCTGTCACCTGACGGCGGCTGCGAGACCACGGATCGTGAGCGTGCACGCGCTGCCGGAGGCGCGCTCACTGTGTAGAGGGGGAGCCAGGGAGCCGGTAGGGCGGACTCAATGTCGCTCCCCTGCAGTGACAGAATGGGGATCCGTGAGTGTAAACAATGGATCTCCGTTCTGACAGGGGAGAGGAGAGTGATCGTAGACTCCCTGTATATGGGAGCAGCGATCTCTTTCCTCCCCCACTCAGCCCAGCCCCCACACAGTAGCACCTCCCAGGGAACACAGTTAACCATTTGATTGCCCCCTAGTGTTAACCCCTTCCCTGCCAGAGACATTTACACAGTAATCAGTGCATTTTCATAGCACTGATCGCTGTATAAATGGTCCTAAAAAAGTGTCAAAAGTGTCCAACGTGTCTGCCACAATGTCGCATTACTGCTAAAAATCGCAGATCGCCTTCATTACTAGTAAAAAAATAAAAACCCCATAAATGAATTCTTATCGTTTGTAAAACGTTTGCGCAAACCAATCAATATATGCCGACTGTGATTTTTTTTTAACCAAAAATATGAGGAAGTATATATCGGCCAAAACTGATGAATACATTTTTTATATTTTTTTGGGATATGTATTTTAGCAAAAAGCAACAAATTGTGTTTTTTTTTTTAAAAATTGTCGGTCTTTATTTGTATATAGCGGTGATCAGAAGTGACGCAGAGGGGATCAAATACCACCAAAAAATATATATATTTGTGGGTAAAAAAGGATGGCAATTTAGTTTGGGTACAACGTCGCACGACTGCGCAATTGTCAGTTAAAGCGACGCAGTGCCGAATCGCAAAAAGTGCTCTGGTCCTAAAGGGGGTAATCCTTCCGGGGCTTAAGTTGTTAAAGAGACAGGAGCAGCATTTTTTTTTTTTTTTTCAAAATGCTTTAATTTTTTTTGCTTGGTTTTTGGTGAACAAATTGAATGTGAATGAAGGGATCAGTGAGCTGAAGGATCCCTGATCTCAGTAGTCAGATATAGAGGTGTATACATGCATAGCCGCAGCGCTATGAATACTGCTATCTGTGTCTAAACACAACACATAGTCACCAGTCAATACTTTCATAAGAGCTGCCAGATTGGCTGATAGAAAGAGGAGCCTGAGCTGTATTTAATGGCTTGATATGGTGGAAATGTATTTTACCGGTAATCCCTGCTGGCAAGAGGCACTGTACTACTTCATGTCTCATCTGCAGCCGATAACAAGGAAAAAAAAGCCTAAACATTTCTGCCATACATGGAGAGGCGAGCGGAGGACACAGCTGTTTGTTATGTACAATTCTTTATGACTAATCACATTGCATTTTGCAAGAAATACATTTCTATACAATTTATTATGAAGAAACGGATAAGTGAATAAAAAAATGGTTTATGCGGAAAACAAAGGAACGCATAGAATTTTGCCTTGGCTTTAGGGCACTAAGCTCAAATACTTTCTCAGCTTAACCACTTCAGCTCCGGAAGATTTACCCCCCCCCCTTCATGACCAGGCCATTTTTCGTGATACGGTGCTGCGTTACTTTAATGCATGGGGAACGTTTTTGATGCACTTTTTATTTATGTGCTAATTTTAGCGCAAAAACGCCTGAGAAACGCCTTGGTGTGAAAGGGGTCTAACTGAAAATTGCGCGGTCGTGCAACACAAAATCGATGTCCTTTTTTTCCACAAATTGAGCTTTCTTATGGTGGCATTTGATCACCTCTGTGTTTTTTATTTTTTGAGCTATGAACAAAAAAAGACCGACAATTGTGAAAAAACAAAGCAAAACTTTTTTTTTTTACTTTCTGCTATAAAACACATCCAATAAAAAATAGAAAACATCTAATTTGTTCATCAATGTAGTCTGATATGTATTCTGCTACATATTTTTTACTTTCTGCTGTAAAACATATCCAATAAAAAAATCAAATTTCTTCATCAATTTAGGCCAATTTGTATTCAGCTACATGTTTTTGGTAAAAAAAAAAATCCTAATAAGCGTATATTGATTGGTTTGCACAAAAGTTATACCGTCTACAAACTATGGGATATTTTTATGGAGTTTTTATTTATTTTTTACTAGTAATGGCGGCAATCAGCGATTTATAGTGGGACTGCGACATTGAGGCGGACAAATCGGACAACTAGAACTAAGTGACATTTTTTTTGGAAGAGCATCAATTCTGAAAAAAAAAAAATTACAATATTTTTTACTTTTTTGCTATAATACATACCCCAAAAAAATATAACAAAACAAATGTATTCATCAGTTTAAGCCAATATGTATTCTTCTACATATTTTTGTATATATAGTGATCAGCGCTAAAAATATGCATTGTTACTGTACTAATGACACTGGCTGGGAAGGGGTTGACATCAGTGGCAATCACAGGGCTAACTGTGTTCCTAGGGAGTGCTTGCTAACTGTGGGGGGGGGGGTGCACTTGTACTGTGGGAAGGCAGAGATCCATGTTCCTGATTAGCAGAAACACTGCAGAGTTCACTACCGTCCATTGTCACACAATGGCGATCTGCCTTGTTTACATAAGCAGACCACCATTCTGCTTCTCTTGGGCATGATCGGCGGGTCCCGGTGGACATCGAGTCCGCCAGATCCGCTGCTTGGCTCCCGCTGTGATTGGTGTGCGTGCCCTAGACCCAGAAGTGCAAAATGGCGTATGTGATACTATATACAGTCGGCAAGCGGTTAAAGAGAACAAGGGGGAGATTTACTAAAACCGGAGCCAGAATCTGGTGTAGCTGAGCATGGTAGCCAATCAGCTTCTAACATCAGCTTCTTCAATTAAAGGGTAACTCCACTTTTGTGGAGAAAAAAATAGCAAATAAA
>BLSH010279183.1:575823-602283 GCA_018402905.1 Glandirana rugosa
AGTTTTTAGAAAGTGGAATAAAATAACGCAGTGCCGTATCGCAAAAAACGGCCTGGTCATGAAGGGGGGTAAATCTTCGGGAGGTCAAGTGGTTAAGGAGCTGATTGTTTTGATGTAAATACATTTTTTTGGAAGGTGAAAGATTTTTAAAAGTTTAGATCTTCAACTTCTGGTTATGAGCAGAAAATCTCACTAGAAGAAACGGCTTAATTTCTCGTGCTTTTAAGTCTTCATCCAAACTGTAAGCTTGAAAATGAGTTGTGAGATGATCTTTGTTTGCCTTAAAAATGGAAAGGATGACAAAATGATGTTCACTTCCTGGCTGGCTTTGTAAAGAAGGTCATGCAGATGTGTTGCTGAAATATTGCAAGATTTTTTCAGGCTCAGTTGTGCCCCTGAGTGTGAGAGGTGACTCTTCCTCTATGTAGTCATCAGTGAAATCTGTATAACAACACATGAGTGCAGGAGGTGTGTGATCCCGAATCCAAGCTACCAGTAAGCCCTTATGATTCCTGGAATCACATGTATGATAATTAAAGTGAACCTGTGCTCCGTCCAAGAGAGCTGTTAAAAATCACAGGGCCCCATACAGCCTACCTGACAGCGCCCCCCACCCGGCCGAAAGTGGCATAGATTTATCTGTCCCAGTGGCGGCTGGTGCTCCATCGGTCAGGGAGAGCGGCAAACAATCTTGAGACACCAACCCCCCCGGTCGCTCCAGCAGCCCGCCACCCCACACCAACCCCCACCCCCGGTCACCGGCTCACTCCCCGATCGATTGGCACTTGCCGCTGCTTCTCCTCCCGGCCAATTGGGTCTTTGGACTCCCAGCCAATTGGGTGTTAGGACTCCTGGCCAATCGGGTCTCGGGACCCACTTCCTGATTGGCTGGGAGGAGAAACAGGAAGACTATAGGGAATAGACAATGGGAGGTCCATCCCTCTTAGGGTTTTATGGCAGCAATAAAAGTACAAATTATAATTATTATAAAAGTGTACATTTCTTTATTCAAGTATCACAATTTCTTTTGCATCTCCATGAACTTGTTGCAAATTAGAAAGTTAAAACATGAGCCCTGGTTGTGCAAACAAGGGATCTATACATCATATAATGTCACAGTGTTGCAGTGGGAAGGATCATATACCACACCGCAATAGCTGCGTCGGTGCCCCAACGCGTTTCAACCTTTAAAGAATTTGTAGGTCGTCCTCAGGGGGAAGTGTCCTTCACTGAACATTGACCATGACGCATCTGTCCCAAAACCAGGGTATGGTTAAAAAAAGATCAGCAGTGTTGGCTGGCCGTAGGCTGTCCCCGCTCTCATAGTCCGGAATTGCACTTCCACCCACAGGCTTGCAAGAGGTCAGAACTGGATCCCTCTGTAGAGGGGAGCAATAGACTGCGCCAAAATGTTGTATCCTTGATTTCAAAAACAATCACAGTGGGAGCCATGAATAAATTGCCTTTGATGTAAGAAGTGAAAGAGGTAATAGATAGTATTGGTGTCTCATGGGTGTATGTCCATGATTAGAGAAGGTTTGTGACTAGACAGAAATGTTTGGTGTCCAGTGTGAGGGTTTCTGTGTGTGAATGCCCAATCCTGCTTAGGCCCTTTCGCTAATGTCACTCAACTGGGTGGGCTTAAGGTGCAGTGCTCTGCGCCCCGAGCCCATCCTTTTTTGAAGCTAATTAGAGCCTATGGCTGTAATCATGTGCTTCAAAAAGAAAACCCCTTATTGAAATCAATGCGTCCAGCATGTAGATTACGGGCCGGGTGCATGGATTAGATTGTGGCACCCCTGCGCCCCTTATGGATGGGCCACAGCTGATCAGTCCCTTTCTCTGCAGCCTCAGCTGCACAGATGAATAAACAGGAAGCGCTCCAAGGCTTCCTGCTCATTCACAAACGGAAGCATATTAAACACAGTTTACTATGCTTCTGTGGTGAATGTACACAGGAGTGATTGGTACCGATTGCTCACTGTGTTCATTCAGGAAAGGAAGAGGGCAGTAAATTATATATTTACTGGCCCCTTCCCCTGCTCTCCATCCTAAAACATCTCCATGTGTGGCCATAGCAGCTGCCAGCGGGAGAAGAGAGGAGGGAAGCGGCAGCTCTGTGGGAGAGAGGGGCACACGGGTGGTCTGCACAGCAGATGGAAGGGGCACATGTGCTAGGACCAATCTCCCTGCAGTGCTGCTGGGGGAGAAAGAGGAAGAGAAGCTGGCAGCACTGCAGCGGGAGGCAGAATAGAATTGATGCCTGCAATAAGACAGCAAAGCTGGTCCTCCTGCTCAGCAGTCCCCCTTTTGTATTGATGAGGCCTGGGCCCAGTGCAGGAGGGCTGGCTGTACTGCCTTATCAGTGGCCCGGACTCCGTCTATGGCCTACGGTTGTCAGTGGGGCTAACTATTGCCCCAATGTCAGCGATCAGTGGGAGTAAACGATGCTGTGGCAATGCTATGCCACTGTGGGGGGCAGCAAGGGAGGTCGCCCTGGGCGTGCTGTTATGAGTGTGTTGGGTCCAATGTCTCAGCCAACCGCTGCCAGCCCACCTTGTTCATCACAGTCATTTTTAAGGAGTGACGGCCGCCGTCATCCTTAACAACCAGCTGGTTGTCAAGGAGTGGGCAAGCATGCCCCCCCTCCAAAGCACCTTGTCCCCATATTATAAGATGTGGCCACTGCTCCTTATTAATGCTAGCACTCCAAAAAAGCTTTTTTGAAAACACTCCTAAACACTGCAAAAAACTCCAGCAAAAACGCTAAAATTATCATTTTTTATCCAGCGTTTTTTGGAGCTGCTAGTGTGTATGGAGACTAAAGGTCCACGGGTTGGGGGGGAGGGGGCAAATTATATACCTTGGCCTAGGCACTGATAACCCATGCTATGCCACTGGACCCCCAAAGGCTAATGTAACCTCTAGGAACAGGACAGACTAGCATTACACCTCAGAGTGTAGTCCTCATCAATATTGGAGCAATGTGTACAGATGGGCACCAGTCACTTTTACATGCAGACAGAGTTTATTGACTCTCACTCAAAACTTCGGGGAGAGGGTATGAGCACAGGACACCTGTGGACTCCAGATAGATGCCCTGCTGCCTTTTCCTGGCTCTTAGGTATGTTATGTGTGAATCTATTTTAATGGAGTAAATACCATTATACAGTACTGTGCAAAAATTTTAGGCAGGTAAAAAAAATGCTGTAAATTAAGAATGCTTTCAGATATAGAAGTGTTATTATTATTTTTTTTATCAATCAACAGAATGGAAAGTAAATGAATAGAAGAGAAATCCAAATCAAGATAACATTTGGTGTGACCACACTTTGCCTTCAAAACAGAATCAGTTCTTCTAGGTAGACCTGCACATGGTTTTTGAAGGAACTCGGCAGGTAGGTTGTTCCAAACATCTTGGAGAACTAACCACAGATCTTCTGTGGATATCGACTGCCTCAAATTCTTTAGTCACTTCATGTAATTCCAGACAGACGTCATGATGTTGAGATCAGGGCTCTGTGGGAGCCAAACCATCACTTCCAGGACTCCTTGTTCGACTTTACACTGAAGATAGTTCTTAATGACATTGGCTGTAAGTCTGGGGTCGTTGTCCTGCTGCAGAATGCATTTGGGGCCAATTACACTCCTCCCTGATGGTATGGCATGATGGATGAGTATCTACCTGGGAACACCATTTATCCTGACCAAATCTCCACCAAACTTGTAGAGAACCTTCACCATGCTTCACTGTTGCCTGCAGACTCTCATTATTGTACTGTTCTCCAGGCTTTCACCAACAAACTGCCCCCTGCTACAGCCATATATTTAAAATGTTGACTCATCTGTCCAGAGCCTCTGCTGCCATTTTCTGCATCTCAGTTCCTATGTTTTGTGCATAGTTGAGTCGCTTAGCTTTGTTTCCACGTTGGAGGTATGACTTTTTGGCCACAATTCTTCCATGAAGACCACCTCTGTCCAGACTTCTCCGGACAGTAGATGGACGTACCTGGGTCCCACTGGTTTTCGCTCCGCTCAGGGGAGGGCTGGCAGCCTTAGGCCTGGGGGGCAAGTCCAGTCAAGTGGCCCATTGAACCGCCGAATCAGCTCACCATCCATGCCCACCTGGTTTTAGAAGGGATATTGATGTTATGAAGCAAGACAAATATGATACAATGTGGTAACATAATTTAATGTTAATAGCAACAAAGGAGGTTTAACAAAAATAATACATCGGTGCAGCTCATCAGTGCCCACCAATGCAGCCTCATCAATGCCCATCACTGCAGCCTCACCAGTGCCCATCACTGCAGCCTCACCAGTGCCCATCAAATGCAACCTGATCAGTGCCCATCAATGCAGGCTCACCAGTGCCCATCAGCACAGCCGGCCCTGAATGCCCCACCTACAGTTAGTTGGTGGCTGTGCCCCTGGCCCCTGCTTCCTTCTTCCACAAGAAGAACAAAGTGTGAGCGGGCAGCGGCCAACAGCCATTTTGAATGTAAGTTAGGGTGGCCTGGGGGGCAATTGCCACCCTGCCCCCTGGCCCAGCCCTCCCCTGGCTCCGCTAGACATCTTCCGATGCCGAAGGGAAGTAAACATGATGGGATTGATTTGCTAAAAGCAAATAGACTGAGCACTTCGCAAGGACATTTACTCCAGTGCTTAGTTAACAAGGGAAAGCTCTGCTGACTTCCATCATCCAATCATGTGCAAGCACAAATGCTGTTTTTTTTCCCTGGCATGTGATTGGGTATTATTTTCCAAGTGAAGCTTCACTTCTTTTTCTAAGCTCTGGAGCAAATGCCCTTGCAAAGTGCACAGTCTATTTGCCTTTAGCAAATTAACTCCTATGGTGTCTTTTATCTGCTGCATTACGTTTCCTTGGCTGACCACTGTGCCTACAGTCCTCAGCGTTGTCCATTTCTTTGTGCTTCTTCACAAGAGCTTGAACAGCAGATCTTGAAACGCCAGTCAGCTTTGAAATCTTTGCCTGGGAGAGACCTTGCTAATGCAGTATACCTACCTTGTATCCTGTTGCTGTGCTCAGTCTTCCCATGGTGTATGACCTGTGACGTGAAACCAGCACAACCTCAATTTAGTAGCAGAGTTTGGCTGTTCCTCACCCATTTTTATGCCTCCTACACAGCTGATTCTGTTTCAGTCAATGACTGTGTTTCAACCTACATATGAAATTGATGATCATTAGCACCTGCTTGGTATAATTGGTTAATCATCACGTGACTTTAATCCTACAAAATCCCTGGCTGTGTAAGTGTACAAAGTGTGCAAGTGTAATTGATGCTGGTTTGAAGCCAAAGTTTAGTCACACTAAATGTGAATTTGATTTAGATTTTTCTTCAGTTCTCTCACTTTCCATTTTTTAAACAGATTAAAATAAACAATTACAATACAGTGGAACATTGATTCATGAGCAACGCGGTTAACAAGCATTTTGAAAGATGAGCATTTAAAAAAAAACCCCTGACTCGGTTTGAAAGTGCTGTTTCGCAAAACGAGCAGGATTAAGCCTCTGTGCATGCAATACCACATGTGGCCAGATGTGCGGGGGCGCTGGTGAGCCTCGGAGACCGTTGGAAGTATTCGGAAATACTGAAAGTGTAAACAGTTCCCGAGCATTTCAGAATTTCAGCACCACCACACCTCTGGCCACATACGGTATTGCATACATCAGCGCCCACCGGACCTCTGGCCAACTACAGTACTGCATTGACAAGCAGTCACTGTGGAATGAATTATCTGAGTTTCCATTGTTTTCTATAGGGAAACTTGCTTTGATATACAAGTGATTTGGATTACAAGCATTCTCCTGGAATGGATTATGCTTGTAATCCAAGGTTCCACTGTATATATTTTTGAAAGCATTCTTACTTTACAGCAATTTTTCACACCTGCCTAAAACTTTTGCACAGTACTGTATAGGGTTGATTTACTAAAAGCAAATAGACTGTGAACTTTGCAAGGTGCAATTGCACTCTGCAAGTGCAGTTGCGCCAGAGCTTAGTATATAAGGTAAAGCTCTGCTGACTTTCGTCATCCAATCACGTGCAAGCAAAAAGGCTGTTTTTATTAATCTTCCTTGTATGCGATTGGGTGTTCTTTGCAAAGTGAAACTTTACCTCATTTACTAAGCTCTGGAGCAACTGCACTTTGCAAAGTGCACAGTCTATTTGTCTTTAGTAAATCAATGAACGTTTATGTACTGCTGCCATCTGCCCCTTCTATGGTGTCTCCCACAGGCCGGGTGGCCCCATTTTGCTACATATAGGACTATTTTTTCTTCACTATTCTTCTTTATTCTCTCCCAGGCATGCAATAACCAACCTGGGACAGTCTTATGTATATACTACATTTTGGGTTGCTATGACTATTATCTTGGATATATTATACATACTGTGTATGTACAGTATATATATGTGCTTGGCAATGTATGTGTATTCGGCCCCCTAAACGTGTTGGCTCTATTGTTCTATGAATCAATTTTATCATTAAATTACTTTGCACTTTTGGACCTTTGTGTGGCGCTCTCATTGGATTCTATGTGTGTGGATTCTCAACTCTGGGTCTTTTCCCTTTATCATGAGGTGAACTCCGTCTTGTGAAGTACTGCTGTACCAGAGCCAGTGTGCCAAGTGACACTTAGAAGATCCAAATCTAGTGCCCTGTTTGTTCTTGTGTTTAGTTTTCTTCAATTTCGGATTTTGAGCCTGTAAAGATAAAGCTTAACATTTTTTAAATATTGTCTTTAACCACTTTGCGCCCACGCTATAGTCGAAAGATGGCTACAGCACGGGTTTAAAATGCCGGGAGGGAGTAAATGGACATCCTCCCATTCTTGCCCCGCTCGCATGTCTCAAGGGGTAAAGGGCCAATCACAGTGGCATTGGCTGACAGCTGATCACAGAAGCCGGTTTCCAGCTTTTTTTTCTTTCTTCACGCGGAGAAAGCAGTTAACCGCCTTTAGAGGGACATCGGTCCTCTTAGTGATCACCAATGCTGCTAATCAGTGTCCTCCAGTGCCGTTAATCAGTGTCCACCAGTGCCACCTATCTGTACCACTTATCAGTGCCCATCAGTACTGCTAATCAGTGCCCATCAGTGCCACCTATCAGTGCCCACCAGTGCCACCTATCAGTGCCCACCAGTGCTGCCAATCATTGCCTATCAGTGCCTCATCATCAGTGCATCCTGATCAGTGCCCACCAGTGCCACCTATCAGTGCCCATCTGTGCCACCTATCAGTGCCCTTCAGTGCCACCTATCCATGCCACCTCTCTGTGCTGCCTATCAGTGCCCATCAGTGCCCATCAGTGCCAACCATCAGGGCAGCCTCATCAGTGCCTCCTGATCAGTGCCCACCAGTGCCACCTCATCAGTGCCTATCAGTGCCCATCAGTGCTGCCTCATCAGTGTCCATCAATGCAACCTATCAGTGCCCATCAGTGAAGGAGAAAATTACCTGTTTGCAAAATTTTATAACAAAATATGAAAAACTTTTTTTTTTCAAAATCTTCATTTATTTTTTGTTGGTTTAGCAAAAAATAAAAAACCCAGTGGTGATTAAATAACACCAAAATAAAGCTCTATTTGTGTGGAAACAATTAAAAAAATGTAATTTGGGTACAGTGTAGCATGGCAATTGTCATTCAAAATGAAACAGTGCTGAAAGCTGAAAATTGGCTTGGGCAGGAAGGGGGTAAAAGTGCCCAGTAAGCAAATGGTTAATATAAAGAAAGGAAAAAACGTGCAAGAAGAATATTTACAGAAAAGATAGATAATACCACAAGTAAAATAAATAAGATTAAAAGTGAAAAGTTCTTAACAAGGTTTTCCTGGTATTTGTTTTTGGCACAATCAGATTCACATAACATAAGGCAGATTCTGACAGAGTCACTGGCTCTCATGAATAACTCCACCAAGAGAACTGAGGGCTGGGCGGTAGGAGTGCTAAAGCATCTATCAAATTTCCGTACACTCTCTCTAATTCACATTTCTAACTCTATCAATATTTGCAGTTGAGCATGTTTTACCACCTAAAATTGTGTATGTGACCACATCGCTGTCTTTATCTCAAACAAACTTAAAAAAGTACCTTCATGGTCCGTACACACAATCCGAAAATCGGACGAAAAATACCGCATACGATGCAATTGTACGATAATCGGATCGTTAGTACGCAGCTTACGAGAGCCGATCATGACAGTTCATCAGATAATATTCAATCGGGCATGCATGAAAATTTTGATCGCACAGTACCAGATCATACGATTTTCGTTTAATCAGTATAGTTGTCGTCCGAAAATACAATACAAATACATTATAACACATGACATCACTTCAGATTTTTTATTCTGTCGCACGAGAATTTTGGTGACTTTAGTAAACTCTTCCGATTTGATCTGAGATTAGCATGCAAAAAAAAAAAAGGACGATCTGTCGTCCGATTTTCGGATCGTGTGTACGGGGCATTAGGCTTAAAACATTAATTGTGATGTGCTCACTAGCCATGCCTTATAAACCAAGTACAACTATAATAACAACATTTAAATAAACATGCTGAGATATGAAAAAATTAAAAAAATATGTGCCCATAAATTGGTGATGTGCCAAAATTTGAATAAATCTTCAAAGTGCAGTCCATTCTTGTGTCAACTTGGTGACAGTATACAGAAAGTGCCAAGCCATGCTCCCTGCCTTGTGTGTCCTTACTCACCAACTCCAGGTGGGTTTTACGCCTATTAAATATATGAAAGGTTCCTCTGAATGTCTGGTGAGCAGTTTCCTATTTCTTTGGACTTCAGGACAGTAAATATCTTGAGTAGGTTTTACATGACGGAGATTAGAGAATATCCATAGTGTAAAACCATTTTTATTGTAGTTAAAATATGTTAAAAGCAATAAGTATTCCACTCACATGTCATACAAAGTTATCAAGCATAAAAAGCTGCTTTGCAATCCAATACTTGTGTTTTGCATTTCATACACTGGATATAATGTCACGGGAAGTTCCACCTAATGCATTTTGCCCCTCCCTGGAAGCGTCACCCCTGATTTTATTTTTTTTTATAAATCAGAATGTTTATTTAAATGTTATTATTGTTGCGCTTAGTTTATGAGGCATGGTTAGTGAGTACATCACAATTAATGGTTTAAGCCTAAAAATACTTTTTTTTAGTTTGTTTGGGATAAAGACAGAGCTGTGGTCACATACACAATTTAACACTGAGGACAACACATCTATTCCACCGCAGCAGCAGTCAATAAAACTACCCACATAGCCACTGTAGCGCAGGAATAAATAATATACTGACAGAAATGTTTTACCATCTGACATCCAACATCTTATTGTACAGAATGAAATCATGATTTCATAGACATTAAACATGATATTGCTCTTATGTTCTTATTAGGAGATGTAATGTGGCCAATCTAATATATGTTGGCATAGGCATGCCTGTGATTGTTACTTTCTTGTACATTTGGGTAGACAATGTAATGCGGGGGTTATGTGGAATACATCAGCTCTTTTCCTGGCCATATAGATACAATATTTGAATTTGCCTGTTTGTTACAGGCTTGGGAATTTTGAAGAAATGGAGAGGGCACTGCGTGCAACACGAAAGAATCAGTATGGGGTTTATAAGTTTAAATCTACTTAAAAATAAAAGGCACAAAACGGTCATATATATATATTTTTTTAATGGAGGGGTCCATTTACTTGAAAGGATTCAAACATTTGCCTTAAATGACTTGCCCTTGTCCTTTCCCCACTCCTCTGTAGACTATAAAGTGAAAGTAAGCTGACAAATAATTAATGTAGTAAATGTTTATACCGGTCATTGAAAAATGATTTGTTACCTGGTTTTTCTCACTAACTAATCATGATGTTATAGGATCTGGAACTTCTCTTGTGTTTCACACCATATGTGGAACATCATCTTTGCCAAAATCACCTTGTCATTTCGGACTGTGTGCAAATTAAAGGACAAAATGCCTTGAGACACTTCAACGTATTTATAGTAGAGGGACTAGGACAAAACAGATCTTATGAGGACAAAAATGTTAAAAGTTTGAAATGTCCAACCATTGTTTACTGATTTCTATAGACATTTATCTATCAACTGCATTGACCTGTAACAATTATATTACAGAGCTTCTAGTGTTCTTTTTTACTACTATATTTATTTACTATACATTTAAAATCTTCTACCAGGATTTTTGTAATTGCTTTTAAAAAGTCTTCTTTGAAGCAAATCTGTTCTTTGAACATTCAAAGCAGAGCAAGAGGCTTCCTTTAAAAGAGAACAAAAGGTGTCCTATGAAAGGAACACCCATGGAAAATGTGGACTTTAAAGGCACAACATGAGACATATCAAATATGTGAAAAACATTTTATTCAGGAATTTATGTAAAAACAAGTGAATTGTTAAAAAATGAGGGGTCGGTAAATCCCTCTCCCTATGACAACAAGGTGCTATTTATAAAGCCTACATATACTAGATTGACAGAATTATATATACCGATACCTGATTACATGATGAACAGATTATAAAATTCTATGGTTGGTCAACGCATTTTGCAAAAAGCTTCTTCAGGACAGTATATTATTTAGGCCAATAGTTTTATGCAGTGGCTTGAAGCCCAGAGAACACAGTCAGGGGGGCGGACACAGGGGTTTGAATAAAGCAACCAGGATTAGCTCAGTTTCAAAAGATGTATTTTGGTTAGTATTTACTTAAAAAAGTGTATGAAGGGAGGAGACGCGGTGCACATAAAGTAATAAACTGAACAAGAGCTCATCCCGGATAGTATGATGATCACTATACATCCGCTAGATATATACAATATTATCACCCATAGGTATCTGCAGGGTAAGTATAGATACTCGTCTGAAGCAGTGGGAGTATCCCTAGTTTAAGGATGAGATATTATCTGGGCAAGTTAGGATGGAAAAGGCCCAGGATAAGTGTCCTGAGTCCCCCCCATGTCACCGCCACCATGAGGTTTGCTTTAAAGTATACCTAATGGCAAACTGTTTTTTTTGTTTTGTATAGTGTGGAGATGTCAGCTTCTATTGCTGTCTGTGCCCTCATTATGGAGATTCACCCTCTCTATTTGTCCTGTTTACTATTATATTTGAAAGTTAAAGAAAATCCCAAATTTTGGGGTGTCCCCTTCAAAGTAATAGAGGGAAAATCTTCCAATGGGGACACCAGTTCTGCTGACCCGGGGTCCCCAAGGAATTTCCTTAATTTTTTGGAAATTCCTCTCACTTCCTGTTTGGCTATGGAACAAGATGTGAAGGGAAATCTCCAAAATGAGACACAAATGGCGAAAAAAAATCTGACAGGACTTATAATCCTCCCTTGCCCTATCCAAAATGAAAAAAAAAATAGTTTTGCCTATAGTTCTACTTCAACCCCATTCCCACAGAATACACCACTGGATTTTAACTTATAAGTTATAGGGAGCCTCAAGTGTGGCTGCTGATATATGCAAAGGGGTGCATAGAATATGTATTACTTGTAATGCTACAGAGACTGTCATAGATTGAAGACTTACTAGTGGGAATGGTCAGAGCTGTTCTACGGGAGTGGTTGGAACCTGAAGTCATGCTATAGGAGACATTCAAAAACTAGGGTCATGTTTCATTGGACTGCTAGAGATTCCTGCAATTGAAGGCCCCTTTATGAGTCAATTATCCCACTACAGACTGCTGAGGCCCAAGGGTCACAATTCAAAAACCAAAAGGTTGCATGTGGGCTTTGGCCCGTAGGTTGGACACCAGTGGCATACATCTTTTCTTTGCTGTCTGCTTCTCTAAATATCCAAAAAAGTTAGGCCACTTATCTTTCTGCTCAACCGCAGGTCTATTATATATAGGATACCTTTAAAGCGGTAGTAAACTCAGCCCAAGAATCCTAAATCAATCCAGATTAGTATTCCACTATACATAATTAGTAATTTTAAGATACAGATGATTATTATAAAGTTGCTTACATTCCATAATCCAAGACTTTTATAAAGCTTCCGAACAGCATAAGACGCGGCCATTATAGCTACTGTCTTCTGCGTCTTTACAATAATGTATTTCCGCCCTCAGTATGCAAAGATGTCGAGAATCTCGCACATGCGCATTAGTTCCGATAACCAAGCCTCACTTTCGGTTCAGATTTCTATGGGAACACTATTTAGAGGATAGGAGGGGCGCCAGGAAATGCCTTGCAATGCGGAAGCATTGCTATCAAGTATCGCGGTAGGTCAGGGCTGACGCCATCACAAGGAGATGACGCAGCCCCGGCATAGATGCTGCATTTTTCCGGCAGCCTTAGCTTGCCGGAAAAAGAGGGGATAACGGCGCATGCGCCAGACACGTCATATACACAAAAATTAATGGTTTCTGGGAAAGGAGACAGCAAACACCGGCATGTTAATCTTTATTACAGCTGTAATATTAGCTCTGAAAATGATGTGGAGGGTTTACTACCGCTTTAACTTGAAATTGGATATCTTGGTTAGAGTGCTTTTTCGTAAGGACCTAACGCTAAGAGCCTTATGAATAGGTACTCTATGTGTGAAACAAGCCAAGGCTTTTTTCTTGATATCTGTTAACCTTTGCATTTGATTTATACAATACACCTGTGACTGAGCAGAACGTTTTATGGACCTGATTTTGTGGATATTGATTGCATGTAACAGGACTAGACAAGTCTGTGATTTGCAAGTCTCTCCTGACTGTGGTATGTTAGACTGCAAAGGGGAATTTTGTCTCTTGCTGCTTTGTTTAGTGGAACCTCTGGTTATGGAAGAGTATTTGACTTGCCATGTGACAGTGAAGTGTTAAAGTGGAACTAAACCTGTCAAACAAAACATTTTGCTGGAAGAAACTTAAGTCTCTCTTCCCAAAAAATAAACTCTCTCAGCTGTCTGCTAGCAATCTTTTGTTATCTGGGCATTGCCTGTGGTGCATGTGTACTATAGTTTGTAGTTCTGTATCTTTCCTGGCATTTGTAAGATATCGAGAATAAAGCCGGGTGCCTGGATAATGTGATTCCAGCATTTATGTGAAGGATTTTATCATCAGTGCCCATCCAATGGGTGAATAAAGAAGATGCTGGGCCCAGAAGAATATTGTATCAGTGGTGATGGATTGGAGGTGGTAGCTCACACTGTGCCCCATTTGGAGGAGAGCACACCCAGGGGTAGGTGTGTCATAATGTGCAATGGTTGGTGGCCACTCAGTTAAGTACTGCTTTAAAGCCCAAATATGGGCACAGCTATTTTTATCTTTAATTTACACATTAACATGCTCTAATTTATGATACTTTAGGAGCTTTCTAAGCTCTGTGTTCTGTTATATACAGCAGGGAATTGCACTTCTAGCTCCCTGCTTCAATAGAACAGTGTAAAGGTGTTCCTCTGTTAGAATAAAAACTATGCGTTGCCACAGTAAATGTTCAAAATTAAATAAAATAAAAAAAAGTCCATAAAGTGTAGCAATTCATGCTATTCTCCATAGTGACAAAAATGATAACCCAAAATCTAAAATTCTCCTGGTATATATCCAGTGTGAGTGAATAAGATGAGTTAATATGGTGATCACCCAGGTGCACCTACACCGTAAATCACATAAAATGCCTCCTTACCGGAAACCTAGACTCCATGTTATAAGGGTTAAAAGGGCACTGTTCACCAGCCCAAAAGGTCCAATCCTCCCCCTCTGTTATGATGTTGAGGGTAATGTCATGGCTAATGATGAGGATCACTCCGTCACAATGACCATGGGAACGAACACCCACATAGTGTAAAACTGTAAATTCATTTATTCTAATATGATATGCTGAAAACTCAGTGTTCCAGATATAATCCAGCATGTAAACAGTAAAAGTTCCACATGCATAACAACCTTGTGTGTGTGGTGGCATCACAGGCATCACAGACATGAGCTCCGCCCTACACATTTCGTCAGAGTTGACGTCATCGGGGGCATTATCATTTTTTATTTCTCTACCTGTACAATAATTCTTTTTTTAACTCATTGGTGTTCCTCTGTTCCCTTATGAGGCTGTACCATTCAAACAGTACAGCACAGTGATGGCATTTGTGCTGTGCTTTGTGAATGGCACAGCAAGCAGAGTGGGGGGCAGGAGGCACAACACTGGAACTGATGTAGTTCATAGACACCATTCTAATGCAGCAGAAACCTGGACGTGTGACTTCCTAATGTACACTATAATACTTAGCTTAGTGAGCTCCTAAAGCAGTAAAAACATGAGGATGTTAATGTGTAAACTGAAGATTAAAAATAAAACTTTAAAATAGCTGTCCCCGGGGATTGGCTCTAATTAGTGTTGTCACATGGGGAGTCCATATCTTTGTGTAAGGCCCTTTGCACATAAGTTGTCTAGCCCATGTGTGTCCCTGCATTTGTCCCTCAATGCACACGGCCCTACACATGAATACACACTCAGTACAGTGTTCAGCCCCTTGCAGCCACAGCCTTCCATAGACTTTGACATGCTACAGGTAGCAGGGCCGGATGCTGCACCTCTCCCTCCTGGATATTATTTTTCAACTGTAGTAGAAGTTAGAGGGTTAAGACAAATGATTTAACACTGGCAACAATGGTCAGCATTTATTGATTATGTAAAACCTATATCCCCCCCCCCAAAAAAAAAAACTGTTTCTGTAACTGCTTATTATTTGTTAGCTGGAATTGCACCCCTATAAACAGAGGAGCCACTCTAAGACATGAAGTGTGTTACTGGCTGGATAACCAAGTTAAAAAAAAAGGAAACAAGGCCTAAAATCAGAAAACGAATGCAGTCACCACATGTTGGAATTGGTAAGCTGCAATATATATTTTTTTGTTTTTAGGTTTAAAATGGATGTAAACCCTCTCTTATACCCAGTGAAGTGAACAGCCTCAGAAAATATGCAGAGATTAAACAAATCTCCCTACATAAGTTTTACATGTATATCTGATGTCTTCAGCTTTCTAGGCTGACTCAGTGCACATAGTGTTGGAGATTTTTCTTCCTGTTTCAGCAGTGGGAGGGGAGTCTGGGCATACACTGTGCGAGATCTGATCCTCCACAAAGGCAGAGGAACGAAGAAAATTGCAGAGCTATGCTGTGCTGTGAATAGACAAGCTCTCTGCTTATCTGTCTTAAGTTCCTTCCTGACACAAACTTCCAGTTGCTTTTATCTCCTTGTCAGAAGTTATCATGCTGATAACAGAGGAACTGAGCAGCAGAAAGATTTGGGACTTAGGGCTTTGGAGAGAGATAAGTAAACACTACAGATATATGTGCCCAGGTCAGATTTCATAAATGGGGTTTACAACTACATTAAATATGCTTACAGAAAAAGTGGTTTCAACCTCTTGGCTTTCTATGGGACTATATAAGTCATAGTTCTGGATGGACATGAAAAAAAATCTTTGGTAAGTAAGACAACTCCCTAATATAAGAGATATAAATTAAAGTGTTAAGCCTGGTACACACCCGTTTTTTTCTGTTTAACCCAGTGGGTTGTGACTTCTATCAGTGTACTGACATGCTCAGTTTGGTGCGTATTGCTAGGGAGGTTTTTTTTTTCCAGAAGGGTGCATGTGATCAGCACAGGGCCAACCAGCACTGTCCTGACAGAGGATTAGGGGTCATGCAGCCTCATAGGACAGTCAGAGGAGAATGAAAACTCCTGCAAGCTTTAACCAGTACTCGGCAGGACACTGATAGAAGTGACAAGACTGCTACATACTGCTGATGAGAAAAGGTATTTAGCAGTTTATATTTACTAAAATAATTGCAATTCCATGTTCTGTGTACTGTGGGAAACCAGATATAGTGAATAGGGGGTCCTGGGTTTAGTAACACTGTAATGAAAAAACATATAAATTATGTTCATTAGTTAAAAGCATCAAATGCAGCCAACACATTTTTGGGGAAACACCTCTCCCTTCCTCAGGGCTTGAACAGTGGATCTTATTGTAAATGAGATGCAATAGGAGACCAATGCAAGGGCTTGATAAAGCCTGCCAATTGTTAACAGCACTATGAACTGCCAGCAGGGTGAGCAGAGAGGCTGTAGCCTAGGACCAGAAAAAGGTCCCCCTACACTATAACATCATTACTTATCAGCTCCAGCCTCAATGTTAGGAAGATGCATTCCACTGTATATCCATCAAAAACAAGGGTCACTTCTTTTAATTATCACACATACATCAGAAAACTCATCTCTGTATTTAGCTGTTTGTTTGGAGTTCAGCCTGAATCCATTTGTTACCCCAACACTACTGCACAGCCTTGGCCAAAAATTTTAAGAATGACACATATATTAATTTTCACAATGTCTGCTGCTTTCGTTTTTATGATGGCAATTTGCATATACTATAGAACAGGGTTATGAAATTAGTGGACCTCCAGCTGTTGCAAAACTACAAGTCCCATCATGCCTCTGCCTCTGGGTGACATGCTTGTGGCTGTCAGAGTTTTGCTATGCCTCATGGGACTTGTAGTTCTGCAACAGCTGGAGGTCCGCTAATTGCATATCCCTGCTATAGAATGTTATGAAGAGTGATCAGATGCGCCCAAGAAAGTCCAGCAAGTGCCAGGACCGTCTCCTACAGTTGATTCAGCTGCGGGATCGGGGCACCAGTGCAGAGCTTGGTCAGGAATGGCAGCAGGCAGGTGTGAGGACATCGGCACCCACAGTGAGGAGAAGACTTTTGGAGGATGGCCTGGTGTCAAGAAGGGCAGCAAAGAAGTCACTTCTCTCCAGGATAACATGAGGGACAGACTGATATTCTGCAAAAGGTACAGGGATTGGACTGCTGAGGACTGGGGTAAAGTCATTTTCTCTAATGAACCCCCTGTTTGGGGCATGTAGAGAAAACCTTGTCCGGAGAAGAAAAGGTGAGCGCTACCATCAGTCCTGTGTCATGCCAACAGTAAACCATCCTGAGACCATTCATGTGTGGGGTTTCTTCTCAGCCAAGGGAGTGAGACTGACTTGGTACAAAACCATCCTCCGAGACCAACTTCTCCCAGCCATCCAAGAACAGTTTGGTGAGGAGCAATGCCTTTTCCAGCATGATGGAGCACCTCGCCATAAGGCAAAAGTGATAACTAGGTGGCTTTGGGAAAAAATCATCAAAATTTTGGGGACATGGCCAGGAAATTCCCCAGACTTTAATCCCATTGAGGACTTGTGCTCAATCCTCAAGAGGCGCGGGAACAAAAAAGCCCCACAAATTCTGACAAACTCCAAGCATTGATGATACAAGAATGTGCTGTCATCAGTTGGAATGTGGCCCAGAATGCCAAGGTGGATTGCAGAGGTCTTGAAAAATTAGGGTCAACACTGCAAGTATTGACTCTTTGCATAAACTTATGTAATTGTCAGTAAAAAACTTTGAAACTTATGAAATGCTTGTAATTATTCTTCAGTATACCATAGTAACATCTGATAAAAAGATCTAAAAACACTGAAGCAGCTGACTTTGGGAAAACAAATAGTTGTGTCATTCTCAAAACTTTTGGCCACGGCTGTTCATATTCCTGATATGAGCCTGCTATACCATGTACTTGTATAAGAAAGTATCCAGGCTTTCTTTGTATTGCTTCCTTTATGAGAAATCCCTGATGTTTCTGCTAGTCCCCTTGCTTTCCTATTAAAAACAGACCACACTAAGCAGGAGAGCACACTGTGGTCAGTTCTCTAGCTGGTCTGACCAATGATCAGACTTGTACTGACATGCCCCTGCTGCACAGCCATTCACTGGGAAGCTCAGTGTGCTGCTGCTTCTCCTCCCCCCAGCTCTTATGCAGCTGAGAACAGAGGGGATGGGATCACTTATAAAAAAATGGATAAAAAGTTATTTATTATATATTTTTTATATCTATACACAAATATTTTGCTTTAATTTCTATTTTAAACTGAATGGTTTGTTTTACAAGGCGATTGTTTACAACCATTTTAAGCAAAGCTATTAAGTTGAATCGAATGGACTACATGACATTTATTATTGTTATCTGCAGCCATTTATCAAAGTGTGGTGTAATCTAGTCCACCAGTTGGAGATATAATGCTGCTCTGTGGGAGGCCACCTCCTGAGCATGTGTGACTATTTGGATGGAAGATCTAACTGTCTCCATCTCACTTGATAGCTCTCACTTCATTTTCCATCACAAGCTACTTAAACATAAATAAACTGAAATGCATTTTTCTGTAATGAGGTTTGCATAGGAGATATCAGCCAAATACGTCTTCAGTATTACGCCCCAAGCCGTGCCTTTCCAGAAATACTGCGACTTTACCGGACATGTCCGTCTTACAATCAGCAGTGACACATAAACCTGCTACATGCCATTCCATGAAGAGCTTCAAGGTCTGTAGTTTTGTTTAGTCTTTTACAGACTATTTATTGAGAATAACAGATTTTTGGAGGTTGGACGCTCCTGCCAAAAGTGGTCCAAATTCAGCTGCCAGTCATTCGAATAGTTTCTTTCATATCGTGACAATTCATCTGTTTTACAGATTATTTGTTCTTGGTCTACCTCTTCCAGAAAACACATTTCCCTTCAATGTCCAACGTTTGTCTACTTCACTCAACCTTACAGCAAAACTCCAGGAAGCCGGCTAAATGCACACTTGAAATACTTATATATATTACTGTTTACTGTTCCCTTTTTTGTTGTTATTTTTTTACATTTGAGGTTTATTAGTTATTTATTTCACCACTTAGTATAAGTACACTATATTAAAAAAGTATTGGGACGCCTGCCTTTACACGCACATGACATTTAATGGCATCCCACTCTTAGTCCGTAGGGTTCAATATTGAGTTGGCCCACCCTTTGCAGCTATAACAGCTTCAACTCTTCTGGGAAGGCCATCCACAAGGTTTAGGAGTGTCTATGGGAATGTTTGACCATTCTTCCAGCAGCACGTTTGTGAGGTCAAGCACTGAAGTGGACGAGAAGGCCTGGCTTGCAGTCTCCACTCTAATTCATCCCAAAGGTGTTCTATTGGGCTGAGGTCAGGACTCTGTGCAGGCCAGTCAAGTTGCTCCACCGCAAACTCACTCATCCATGTCTTTAAGGACCTTGCTTTGTGCACTGGCCCAAATCGTTTGATGGAGGGGGGATTATGGTGTTGGGTTGTTTTTCAGGGGTTGGGCTTGGCCCCTTAGTTCTAGTGAAGGGAACTCTTAAGGCATCAGCATACCAAGACATTTTGGACAATTCAATGCTCGCAACTTTGTGGGAACAATTTTGGGATGACCCCTTCCCTCCTGTTCCAACATGGCTGTGCACCAGTGCACAAAGCAAGGTCCATAAAGACATGGATGAGTCAGTTTTGGGTGGAGGAACTTGACTGGCCTGACCTCAACATGATAGGAACACCTTTGGGATGAATTAAAGCAGACACTGCGAGCCAGGCCTTCTTGTCCAACATCAGTGCCTGACCTCACAAATGCACTTCTGGAAGAATGGTCAAACATTCCCATAGACACTCCTAAACCTTGTGGGCATCCTTCCCAGAAGAGTTGAAGTTGTTATAGCTGCAAAGGGTGGGCCAACTCAATATTGAACCCTATAGACTAAGACTGGGATACCATTAAATTTCATGTGCGTGTAACTTTTGACAACATAGTATATACAACTATAAGTTGCCAATTTGCCACACTTTGGAACACCATGGAATAGAGTATTCCAAATACTCCCTCACCATAAACCCAGCAAATAAAAAAACATTGTTTTTCCATTTTTTTTTTTTATGTTTTCTTTAAATTTTCCCCTCTAACATATCTCTATATTTCTGTTTTGTCGACAGCCACAACAATGGTAGAAGCTGGGAGGGACAAGAATAACCCAGATGAGTTTGCTGTGGCTCTGGATGAAGCTCTCTGAGACTTTGCTTTCCCGGACAAATTTTGTCTTTGATGTCTGGGGAGCCACCGGTGATGCTAAACAAGGGCGTCTTTAATGTGATCCACTGACATTTCTAATCCACTTTAATTGCCCTTCTAAACACTTGACTGTGGTTAATTTTATAATAGCGTTCCTCTGGGATAAACCACAGGACACTCCACGAATTCCACTGATTCCACAAACCAAGCAATCAACTTGTATATATCTCCAGCATGACAAACTGTGCACTTTTGCCCGGTTGTAGTGAGTCTCTACAGCCCACATATAATGTGAAAACATCGACTGTTAATGCGTCGTCTTTACTTTGTATGGGGGGACTCCCCTCATTATCGTTGTTTTGCTTTGAGTAGATGGAGGTCTGAACCACCAACTGGATTTTCTTATGCATCCTTTTGGTAGGATCTCTGAACCTGCGTTCCCATCTCCACCCATTTGCCAGGGTCCATATAAGGATGGTCTCTGTCCTTATCTGAGTCCTTATTCATTGTATATTTAAAGTCACGCAGCTTGAAGTATGAAACTCCATAATGAAGGAAGCAAGACTAGAAATTTGCCAAGTCTCAAAGTTTTGAAAAGGTTTTGGGTGATCTTGTTCATTAGGAAAAAACAAGACTTGGACCAGGTATTGATACCTATGACTAAATATGAAATATCTGGCAGATATTCTATTGGGCTGAGGTCAGGACTCTGTGCAGGCCTTTCAAGTTCCTCCACCCAAACTCAAACTCGGCACTACCTCCCTCCCCGCTGTCTGCCAGTCGGTCTGGCACTTACCCCATCTAGGTAGCGATCGACCGGCAGCGGCCCCGGTGTCCTCTCCTCCAGCGGCTTCCTCCTTGCCTTCCATCATGCATCTTCTCTCTCCTCCTTCTAGGGCCAGGCATCCAATAGGATTGCCTGACATTTTGGCCAATCAGGACAGGGGTCTCAGACCTGCTTCCTGATTGGTGGGGAGGAGATTTAGTGTGAAAATAGTGAATATTCATTCACTAACATCACGCAAATGGGTGGGATCATGGCGCAGTGTTCTGTGCCCTGAGCTCACTCTTTTTTGAAGCCTATTAGAGCCTCTGGCTCTAATCACATGCTTAAAAAAACACTCCCCCCATTGGAATCCATGCCTCCGGCGCCCTGTACGTAGATCAGGGGGTCGGACCCATGGATGGGGGGGCGGGGCCAATGCTCCCCTAATGGACGGCCGCCACTGCTCACACCTCTCCTGCAGCTGCGGCAACCCCCTTGTTTCTGCCCCATCTTGTCTCAGCAGACGGCAGCAAAGAGAAGGACAGAACTCCTCTGCCAGATCCTGCACTTCTCCATGCAGCTGCAGAGAGGCTCGTTTCTACCCCCCCTTTCCCAGTCTCAGCAGTTGGCAGCAGAAAGGAGGACAGAACTCCTCCTAGAGATCCTGTGCCTCTCCATGTATTTGCAGCACCCCCTCTTCCCTGCCTCCCCTGCTACCAGCATTCAGCAGACTCCACCAACTTAGAATTCCCCTGGTCCTCCTCCAGACCCTGCACTTTTTGCTTCCCAGCTCCACCCGCAGCTTCTTCCCCGCAGCAGCACAAGGTAAAGGGGGTTCACTGTGATGTAAGGACAATAAAAGAAACAAAGTCTGACACACAAAGATTTAAATGTCCAGCCAGCAGTCCAGCCTCTCTCCATTGTGATGTAAAGGAAGATGGGGGATTCCTGACTTCTGATGGTGGGGGGATCTTTACATCTGATGTAAGGAGGTGTGGGGTGCTCTGGACATCTAGTCTTACAGATACAACCAGCCCTTTGAGGAGAGCCATAATGCTGAGGTGGCCTATGATGAAGTTGAGTTTGACAACCTTGGGCTAGGTATTATAAAAAAAGGCATTGGTATTGTAATGGAATGGTATCAGCCAAATGATCAGACCAGTGGTGATAAGCAATTTCTACGTTACTAAGCAATGAAGGTCAACATAACATTGCATAGGGGAAAAACATGAACAAACAGAAATGAGAATAATTCTACAAACAGCCACTAGATGGCAGTAGAGATCCTGAGTTCAGTTCAGCTTCAAACAGAGAAGAATTAAAGTGGTTGACAACCCGTGACAACCACTTTCACCTACAGGCAAGCCTATAATAAGCCTTACCTGTAGGTGCCCTGCATATTTCCCAAACCTGCACGGCTCAGGAGATATGCAGTTTCCTAGATGTGCCAATGTCATTTTGGCACATGCGCAGTGAAGAAACGGCCTCCGTGCTGTTTCTTTACTGTGATCGTGCCGTGACTGGCGGCTCCCGCGTGCTTGACGTCACGTGACTCCGGCCAATCACAGAGCTGGAGATCGCGGCCCCGGAAGGAAGAGGGGCTGAAGATGGACACTGCCAGCACAGGGTACAGTGCTGGACGTCGCAGGCTTCGTTTGCACATAAGTGGCACACAATGGGCTACCATGCAATGGGTTTACTTCCTCTTTAAGATGTCTCACATATCCACCTCATGGAAGAGGGTTCTGGAAAGTTCATGACTGGATGCCTCGATGGCTGGCACAGGTTTCACATTGGCACTGCTGTTGTTGTCTTCGATCAGGAGGTTCTGGTGGATGTAGATAGGGCCACACCGCTCCATGGACAGCGTCTCCACATGGACTGTAGCAAAGTCCTCTAATGTGACTGGCGCTTGGATAGATGCTACATAATGCATATGTGCAGCGGCAAAGAGGGTGGGCATCAGTGGCGGCCCGTCCACTAGGGGCGCACGGGCACGGCCCCCCCATCCATGCTTCTGGCCCCCTGATCTACATGCAGAGACGCTGGATGCATGGATTCCAATGGGGGGGGGGGTTTGAAGCATGTGATTAGAGCCAGAGGCTCTAATAGGCTTCAAAACAAGGGTGGTCTCTTGGAGTCCTCCCAGTTGTGTTACAATAGCGAATAAACATTTGCTTGTGTAACACTGAATCTCCTCCCGGCCAATCAGGAAGCGAGTCATGAGATCCGTTACATGATTGGCTGAAAGGAGATCAGATCGGATTGGCCGGCTGAAGGAGGAGGGAGGAAACGCACGGAGGAGAGGAGGAAGAAGACAGGAACCAAGACAATGACACTGCCAATTGTGCTGCCTGCTAGATGGGGTAAGTGTGGGGTCCCCCCCCCCCAAAAAAAAAAAAAAACACCAGACGCCACTGGAAGGCATTAATGTTTCTGTGCTGAGAGGGCACTCCCAACACAGCGACAGCCAATCATAGAGGTCACGTGATCGTGGAGTCCTTCCTACCCCCAGGCGTAAAGACCCAAGTAGAGGAAAGCCAAGGATGTGCGGGAACAGATTCATTGACATACATTGGGGATGCCTTAACCACTTCACCCCCGGAAGGATTTCCCAGGATAGGACCAGAGCACTTTTTGCGATTCGGCACTGCGTCGCTTTAACTGACAATTGCGCGGTCGTGCGACGTTGTACCCAAACAAAATTTGCGTCCTTTTTTTCCCACAAATAGAGCTTTCTTTTTGGGGTATTTGATCACCGCTGCGTCATTTCTGATCGCCGCTATAAACAAAGTAAGAGAGACAATTTTGCAAAAAAAACAATTTCTTACTTTTTGCTAAAATTCAAGTAAAAAATATAAAAAACGTTTTTTTTCATTGGTTTTGGACGATTTATATTCTTCCTCATATTTTTGGTAAAAAAAAATAGCAATCGGCGTTTATTGATTGATTTGTGCAAAAGTTGCCGTGTTTACGGATGATGAGAATTCATTTCTGGGGTTTTTAGATTTTTTTTTTATTTTTTACTAGTAATGGCGGCGATCTGCGATTTTTAGCGGTACTGCGATATTGGGGTAGACATGTCGGACATTGTTGACACTTTTTTGGGACCAATGACATTTATTCAGCAAGCAGAAATTTAAATGTCCACTGATTACTGTATAAATGTCATTGGCAGTGAAGGGGTTAACCTGCAGGGGGAGATCTAGGGGTTAACTGTGTTCCCTGGGTGTGTTCTTACTGTGGGGGGGGGGGGGTTGGGCTACCATGGGCATGAGAGATCTAATTGATCCCAGTGACAGGGATCAGTAGATCTCTTATGTCCCCATTGACAGAGCGGGGAACCGCCATGTTTACATTGGCGGTTCCCCGTTCTTTCACTCTGGCCGCTCATCGCGGTTCACATCGGGTCCACCTGGAGTGTGTCGGGCACGAGAGCGTGCCGCCGCCGGCGCCCCTTGCCCCCTAGCTGCGCCTGCGCGAATCGCCGCCTATTTACGGCGATTCGTGGGGCGCGTCCACACTGCCGCCGTAAATATACCGCGCGCAGCATGGAACCGGTTAAACAACATTTTTCCTGCAGGAGCCACTTTTTTACTTTTAACACATTTAATTTACACAAATAAATACTTTAGACCCCACTACTTTCACAAAAGTAAAAAATAGTTTCCTAATGGACCCTAAGCTATCCCTATACTGTTTTTCATCCCTCCTTATCCTCTCCCTACAGAATCTTCAATTCTCTGATAAGATGGATGCTCTGAGCCAACCCCCCCCCCCATTGCTTTTTATAGCAGGAGAGCTGGACCTTATTGGTCCCCCCAATCCTGCTGACCATGTGTCATGCAGTGCATTGTGACATGAAAAAAAAAATGCCAGTGCCACATATTTTGTATTGGCATATAACCAAACAACTTTATCTTTCATTGGCCAGTCTTGTATGCATCACATAGACTTACCTGAAAACAAAGCCCTCCAGCGGTGGGCTGTAACTGCTGAAGACACTTCCATCTTAACCCGGTCTTCCTTCTGGGTTTAGGGGCTTCAGCAACATGCATGTGGGATTCACTGTTTACGGCCTGGCTCTCAAGGAACAGCTCAGGTATGCCCACTGGTGGCTGGTGCTAAACTTTTGGTGCGGGGTGGCAAACCAACCCCCCCTCCCCAGATGAGCACTCATCCCTTTATGGTTGCAGTGCCATGGCTTCCTCTGCTTTTCCTTCCAGCCAACCTGATCCGCCTTCTGTCCTGATTGACCGGGAGGAGAAGCGGGAAGACAATAGCGAATATTGATTCACTAGTATCACAAGTGGGTGAGTTCGGGGCACAATGTTCTGCACCCTGCGCCCAACCTTTTTCAAGCCCTTTTTCGAGCCTCCGGCTCTAATCATGTGGCTTGAAAAAAAACTCACAGGAACCTATGAGTCCAACGCCCCACATGCAAACTAGGGGGGCAGTGCCCCTGCGCCCCTTATGTCCCGACTTCGGGTGGGGGTCTGTCAGTGCCAGTGATGTCACCAGCTGCATCTAAAGTAAATATTTACTGTACCTATAGGAAAGCCTTATTATAGGCTTACCTATAGGCAGGGCTTTTTTCTCAGAGAATAGGTGCAGGAACTCCTCCCTTCTGAGTCACCCTTTTTCTCTGCCCCCTACCCACCTCTGAGCACTGTCTCTTGGCTCCACCCTCTACCCACCTCCTAGTACTTCCCTTACTTAGTAATTTGTATGGAACTTGATAGACCCCTACTCCAGCAACAGTAGACCACCAGCAACAACAGACCCCACCACAGCAACAATAGATGGATAGATAGACATGAATAGACGGGGGCGGCCCATCCATTAAGGGCACACGGGCACCGCCCCCTCTGTCCTCACCACCCCCTATATACTATGGATGGATTCATGCATAGCATGAATCTATCCATGGCTGCTCGCGACCACCCCCTATCCATGCGGCCGGCCCCTTTGAGGCGCTGGCCACATGAATTACTGCGGCGGGGGGTTTCTTTGAAGCATCTCATTAGAGCCACCTCGACTGCCCTGGGGGAGGAGTACTGTCAGTGCCACGAGCCCCGTGGCGGGGGGGAGGGGGGTGGATGGTGATGCTATATGCTCCTCTGGTCATACTATATACCCCTCTGGTGAGGCTGTATATACCCCTCTGGTGATGCTGTATATACCCCTCTGGTGATGCTGTATATACTCCTCTGGTGATGCTGTATATACTCCCTGGTCTTGCTGTATATTCTCCTCTGGTGATACTTTATATACCCCTCTGGTGATGCTGTATATACTCCTCTGGTGATGCTGTATATACTCTCTGGTCTTGCTGTATATTCTCCTCTGGTGATACTTTATATACCCCTCTGGTGATGCTGTATATACTCCTCTGGTGATGCTGTATATACTCCCTGGTCTTGCTGTATATTCTCCTCTGGTGATACTTTATATACCCCTCTGGTGATGCTGTATATACTCCTCTGATGATGCTATATACTCCTCTGGTGATGCTGCATATACCCCTCTGGTGATGCTATATACTCCTCTGGTGATGCTGTATGTACCCCTCTGGTGATGCTATATACTCCACCGGTGATGCTGTATATACTTCTCTGGTGATACTGTATATGCGCCTCTGGTGATGCTGTATATACCCCTTTCTGGTAATGCTGTATATACCCCTATCTGGTAATGCTGTATATACTCCTATCTGATGATGCTGTATACCCTATCTAGTGATGCTGCGCTGTATACT
>BLSH010279183.1:602293-617048 GCA_018402905.1 Glandirana rugosa
TGAGTCTTCCCTCCTCAAGGACGTGGATAAGAGACTCTTTTTTCGGGACGGATATCCATTCGGATATTATTCCGAAAGGATATCCATGTCATTTATAAATGAAATCTACGTCGACCACTGTAGTGACCGTGACTGTCTGGGGGTGGGCTTCAGCCCTGTATTCCCCGCGTCCCCGTGACGGGGGGATCAAACGTACACCCCGCAACCTGAGTATCCAAGGACACTCAAAAAAAAGTTCGGTGTACTAATCTCGGCCTCCGAGCTTTTTCCCGAACTTTTTCCAACCCGCGTCCCACGTGCATCTAAAGTAAATATTTACTGTACCTATAGGAAAGCCTTATTATAGGCTTACCTATAGGCAGGGCTTTTTTCTCAGAGAATAGGTGCAGGAACTCCTCCCTTCTGAGTCCCCCTTTGTCTCTGCCCCCTACCCACCTCTGAGCACTGTCTCTTGGCTCCACCCTCTACCCACCTCCTAGTACTGCCCCTACTTAGTAATTTGTATGGAACTTGATAGACCCCCACTCCAGCAACAGTAGACCCCCAGCAACAACAGACCCCACCACAGCAACAATAGATGGATAGATAGACATGAATAGACGGGGGCGGCCCATCCATTAAGGGCGCACGGGCACCGCCCCCTCTGTCCTCACCACCCCCTATATACTATGGATGGATTCATGCATAGCATGAATCTATCCATGGCTGCTCGCGACCACCCCCTATTCATGCGGCCGGCCCCTTTGAGGCACTGGCCACATTAATTACTGCAGCGGGGGGTTTCTTTGAAGCATCTCATTAGAGCCGTCTCGACTGCCCTGGGGGAGGAGAACTGTCAGTGCCACGAGCCCCGTGGCGGGGGGGGGAGGGGGGTGGATGGTGATGCTATATGCTCCTCTGGTCATACTATATACCCCTCTGGTGAGGCTGTATATACCCCTCTGGTGATGCTGTATATACCCCTCTGGTGGTGTTGTATATACTCCTCTGGTGATTATTATTATTATTATTATACAGGATTTATATAGCGCCAACAATTTACGCAGCGCTTTACAACTTGAGGGTAGACAGTACAAATACAATACACTTAAATACAGTAGGAATCAGAGGGCCCTGCTCGTTAGAGCTTACAATCTAAAAAGGGAAGGTCAAGAGAAACACGAGGTAATAACTGTGGGGGATGTGCTAATAGAGAAGATAAATGGTGATGCTGTATATACTCCTCTGGTGATGCTATATATACTCCCTGGTCTTGCTGTATATTCTCCTCTGGTGATACTTTATATACCCCTCTGGTGATGCTGTATATACTCCTCTGGTGATGCTGTATATACTCCCTGGTCTTGCTGTATATTCTCCTCTGGTGATACTTTATATACCCCTCTGGTGATGCTGTATATACTCCTCTGATGATGCTATATACTCCTCTGGTGATGCTGCATATACCCCTCTGGTGATGCTATATACTCCTCTGGTGATGCTGTATGTACCCCTCTGGTGATGCTATATACTCCACCGGTGATGCTGTATATACTTCTCTGGTGATACTGTATATGCGCCTCTGGTGATGCTGTATATACCCCTTTCTGGTAATGCTGTATATACCCCTATCTGGTAATGCTGTATATACTCCTATCTGATGATGCTGTATACCCTATCTAGTGATGCTGCGCTGTATACTCCTGACACAATGGGTGGAATCTATAAGGGGTGGGGCTTATGAGACGAGTGAGGGGTCAAATGGAAGGATGGGGTCTGGCGTGCCCCCATTCAAAAATTTCACCAGCTGCCACTGTCAATAGACACTTCAGCAGCTAGCAACAATAGACCTCTCCCTCTACAATAAATCTCTCTCAGCAACAATTGACTCCTCCCCCAGCAACATAAGACCCCCCAGCCAACCCTCCAGTACACCTTGTTTCCCGTGTTCCCACTGAAAAAAAGCCCTGCCTATAGGTAAAAAGCATACATTGGGGTTTACTCCCACTTTAGCACATTGTTCCTGGAGGCCGGGTCCTCACCTATGTTCAATTATATAACAAACTGTAATTCTTCTCAAGTAAAGGCTTTTTCTTAATATACCTCCCATGCAGGTTCATTTGGTGCAATCTCAGATTGTAGATGCATGTACTGATGGTGGATGCATGCAGTTTGACTCAAACTGTTGCATGAGTTACCTGAACTGCCCCAATGAAATTTTGGAGTTCTTAGAGGCTTCTTTAAGCATCAAAACATCAACTGGATTGAATTTGCTGGGACAGCCAGTCCTGGACAAATTAGCAGTTGCTTGAAACCTATGCTCACCTGCAAATGCAAGTGCGAACGTAGGTCAGTTAAGCAGCACACTTACATTGAAGTTAGCATGAATCAGCATGGACAGGGAACACCTGAGACCAAGCAGCTATGACCAGTGTGAGGCTGTAGGCATCACTGAGCAAACAGAGACCAAAGAGGACAGGGAGCCAGCAAGCGTGGTATTATCGGTGGCGTTCTAAGCTGCACACGAGGATGACAGCATTTGAAAAAGATGGCAAAGTCCCTGGAAATGTGTAATGCACAACCTCTCTCCCAACATCCACCAGGCATTTTGACAGATGTCATCCTCGTGTGCAGCTTAGAATGCCGTCTCTAATATCCAACATCCTTGGTCTCTGTTTACTCAGTGATGCCTACAGCCTCACACTGATCATAGCTGCTTGGTCTAAGGTGTTTCCTATCCATACTGATTCATGCAAACTTTAATAAAAGTGTGCTGCTTAACGGACCTACTTTCGCGCTTGCATTTGCACGTGACCATAGATTTCAAGCAACTGCTAATTTGTCCAGGACTGGCTGTCCCTTCAATGAAAGTGTGCTGCTTATTTTAATAAAGTGTTTTTTATTTGATACTGACCTCAGTGCCCTGCTGGTCGTTTTCTTCAGCATAGTCAGCACACTGTTAGGGAGCAGAGCCGTGGCAGAAGTTGTCAGTGAATTGGGAGGCATCAACTCAGGGAATTATCATTTAACACTAATCTTTTTTCAGCATCTCAGATCTCTGAGCCTCATTCTAAATTCTAAACTATTTCACCTCTTCAATCACCGCAACAAGTGAGTGCTAAAAAAGGATGTAGCAACCAGTAAAAGAAAAAAGCAAGAGTTGCAGTAGCAATAATAATGACTATCATATTATTTTCAATTATGACATAATTGTTAGTATTCCTGCAAACAATTACTCTATAGTTCTAATACAAGCTACTTTAAATTATGGGCTGTTTTTGCAGAACTACAAACAGCTGTGACTTTTTAGCAGAGAGGAGACACTGGGATTTTCACAGCATGAGAAAGCATAAAGGATTCATTTCAGTGCCGGCCAGGATGACCAGAAGGGTACATAACTCTACACTACTAAAGATGGCCATACATGAGTAGAATTTAATTTGAATTTTTTGTTTTAAGAACGTTTGTTTGTTTTCAACTGCGGTGATTATTAAACTTAAAGGAGCAGGATGGAATTTTTTTCCGGAAGGAACAGCTTTCTAACAGTGTAGATGGTTTTCATTTGGTAAGGTCCATTTGTTCCAAAATCGAATGGCAAAAGCAAACAAAATTTGAAGTACTTTTGAACGATAATCTTCAAGACCATCATGGGGTTGATTTACTAAAACTGGAGAGTAAAAAATCTGGTGCAGCTCTGCGTGGAAACAATCAGCTTCCAGGGTTTTTTTTTTGGTCAAAGTGTAATTGAACAAGCTGAAGTTAGAAGCTGGTTACCATGCACAGCTGAACCAAGTTTTACACTCTCCTGTTTTAGTAAATCAACCTCCAAATGTACTAAAATCCAAGCCCAGACTGGCCATAGGGCACACCGGGCTGTGGGCTGGGGCCTCCAGGCTGCATGCAGAACACAAGCAAGGAGAGGCGCCTCTGAGTGTAATAAGCCAACAAACATTTATTTAAAAGTTTAAAAGCACTCACATGGGTAAATAAAAAGGTAGCATTGGACCGACTAAGAAGGGCAAACCGCCATCACTCCCATGGTCCCGGGAGCAGCAAGCCGCTGAGGAATCCTCCGTCCTCCACCGCTGTGGATTCTCAGCGGCTTGTTGCTCCCGGGACCATGGGAGTGATGGCGGTTTGCCCTTCTTAGTCGGTCCAATGCTACCTTTTTATTTACCCATGTGAGTGCTTTTAAACTTTTAAATAAATGTTTGTTGGCTTATTACACTTAGAGGTGCCTCTAATTGCTTGTGTTGTTTCAGTTTACTGGTGGACCGTGGGATCCGGGTCCACCCTTTAAGGCTGCCCTTAGTGTCTTCTGCTGGATTGACCATCATCCTCATTTCACCTTTGACATCATCCCTCCAGTTGGACTTGAACTTGTCATCATTATAGTTACGATCATTTCCTCTTTTTTTGGACGGTAAAAGTTTTTTATTTTTAGTTTAATTGAGTTCTGTTTCTATGTCTATTGATTTGCGCCCCATTACTTGTCTTCAGGCTGCATGTAGAAGAACGGCCTGTTGATGATCAGTCCAGGCCGCACAGCAGAAGATAAGCGGCGACCGCGGCCCAGACAGGGTTAACACAGGCTGTGGCCCCCGCTCACCTCCCGCTATGCGGCTGTCTGGGGTTGCCTATGCTGGTCTGAGGCTGTCTCTGCTGGTCAGGGGCTGTCTATGCTGGTGTGGGGCTGTCTCTGCTGGTCTTGGGCTGTCTCTGGACTGGGGATGTCTCTTTGCTGATCTGATGCTGTCTCTTTGCTGGACTGAGGTGTATCCTTGCTGGATTGGGGATGTCTCTTTGCCGGGTGGGGATGTCCCTTTGCTGGTTTGGGATGTCTCTCAGAATATTCTGTCACCGACCACCCGTGTGAAAGCTCGCCCCCCCCTCCATCGGGCTGCCCAGTCTAAAATGCTCAGGCCTATTTTTTGTCCCAGTCCGGGCCTGCTAAAATCTAATAGTACTGTATATGGCAAGCTTAGGACAGTAAAACAATTATTTCTTAACAACTTGCCGACCGCCCTATAGCAGTTTTACTGCACGTATATATACACAAGATCCTGCACTTCCGGGATTCTACACAGCGGGCCCTACTGACCCGCTGATCATTCTGTACACAGGCGGAATGGCGATCAGAGGGTTAGGGGTCCTGCAACCTGATAGGACAGCCAGTGCAGTATGAAAACTCCTCCTACAAGCTTTAACCAGACACTGATAGAAGTCACAAATTTGCTATATACTGCTGATGAGAAAAGGTGTTTAGCAGTTTATATTTACTAAAATAATTGCATTTCCATGTTCAGTGTGCTGATCAGATATAGTGAATGCAGGGTCCTGGGTTTAGTAACACTTTAAGGTGCCAAACATAACCCCAAATAAAGGTGACCACACAACCTCAGTAAAATGAAAATGTTTATTCACATAATTGTTAGTTAAAAAGAATACAAAAAATACAAAAAACAATGATGTAAATAAACTTTTTTCATTTTACTGAGGTTGTGCGGTCACCTTTATTTGGGGATATATTTGGCACCTTAAAGCCCGCACTTTTACTTTTTTTTTGCCTCAAGTGTGGTGCCAATTAGAACAAATTATGTCCCCTATTATTGTAAAAAATACCTGTTGACTTTGCCATACATGAGCAGATTATTTGAACCTGTGCACAAGGAGAGACTAAGGAGATGAGGAGATGGGTTCTATGTATCAAAAATGAAGCAGGCAGGGCTGACACCATGTGGTTTTGAATTCAGAGCCAAAAACACACAATGCTGTTGTGTTAAAGAGGAAAGTAGGCACACATTATATTTTTGAAACATCAACAGTTATGTTTCTGAACTTGTTGTTGTATGAAATCTGTTTAAATTCTGCTATGACATACACATGAATATTCAGACTATAAGCCCAGTCATGGCTGATTCTCTTTCAGTTACAGTGAATTACCATTTTACCTCCAGGGATCCTATTTAGTTCTGTCATACAGTCATGTGTAATTGATTCCAGTTGTTATGTGGAGGGATTTTTGTGGCTTACTCCTGAAGCCAGGAGATTCACTCAGCAATGCCGGGAGCCAGTAAAGGCGGCTTATTCCGCACAGCTGAGTGTAAAACGAGCTCTGAAAGCCCAACTGGATGGAAGCAGATACACAGTTTTTATTGTGGAAGGTAAGTGGAGATGAATATCTTACTTATGTCCTAATAAAGATTTACAATACAGATAGCGTTCAAGGGTTGTTGGTGGATATAGAAAGGACGTGAAAAAATCTTCAGTGTTGCCAAACTTTTGGATTTTATTTGAGTTTTAGTGGAAGCAAATCTTCTCACATGTTAAACAATAGTTATATACACTATATTCTGAAAAGTATTGGGATGCCTGCCTTTACACGCACATGAACTTTAATGGCATCCCGGTCTTAGTCCGTAGGGTTCAATATTGAGTTGGCCCACCCTTTGCCGCTATAACAGCTTCAGCTCTTCTGGGAAGGCCGTCCACAAGGTTTAGGAGTGTCTATGGGAATGTTTAACCATTCTTCCAGAAGCGCATTTGTGAGGTCAGGCACAGAAGGCATGGCTCACAGTCTCCGCTGTAATTCATCCCTAAGGTGTTCTATCGGGTTGAGGTCAGGGCTCTGTGCAGGCCAGTCAAGCTCCTCTACCCCAAACTCGCTCATCCATGTCTTTATGGACCTTGCTTTGTGCAGTGGTCCAAATCATTTGATGGAGGGGGGATTATGGTGTGGGTTTGTTTTTCAGGGACTGGGCTTGGCCCCTTAGTTCCAGTGAAAGGAGCTCTTAAGGCGTCAGCATACCAAGACATTTTGGACAATTTCATGCTCCCAACTTTGTGGGAACAGTTTGGGGATGGCCCCTTCCTATTCCAACATGACTGCAAACCAGTGCACAAACAAGGTCCATAAAGACATGGATGAGGGAGTTTGGGGTGGAGGAACTTGACTGGCCTGCACAGAGTCCTGACCTCAACCCGATAGAACACCTTTGGGATGAATTAGAGCGGAGACTGCAAGCCGGGCCTTCTCATCCAACATCAATGCCTGACCTCACAAATGTGCTTCTGGAAGAATGGTCAAACATTCACATAGACACACTCCTAAACCTTGTGGACAGCCTTCCCAGAAGAGTTGAAGCTGTTATAGCTGCTAAGTGTGGGCCAACTCAATATTGAACCCTAAGGACTAAGACTGGGATGCCAGTAAAGTTCATGTGCGTGCAAAGGCAGATGTTCCAATACTTTTGACAATATAGTGTATGTAATGACAGGCAACATATGCCCTGAGCTGTGTATTTAGCTGTTTGTCTGAAGTTCCACATTAAAACATAACTAAAACCAAGAAAAAAAAGTAGCGCCCTCAGAGCTACTGTGTTTAGTGCTAAATTTAGTTTTTGGCTTCCCTGTAATCAGGGAGAGCACCTATTGATAAATGGTCTGCTCTGGGCTCCATTAACTTAGGCTGAATTGCTTCCCCCTGTATCCCAGGGGATCCTTGGGCATAGTGGGTGGAGGAGTTCATATCCCAGCCTCCCTGTTATATGGTTGATATGCAGGTGACCAGCAGGGGGCTGAGGGAGGTATAAATGGGCTTGGGCCTAGAGCAGAGGTCACTTGGGAGAGTAAGACCCAGCCTGACGGCTGTGGCATCCCTGAGAGTTTCACCTTGAACTGCAGCACTTTTGTGGGGTCCCAGCTGTGGCTTGGCTGGGGGACCTCTGCACTATCCTTCCTGTAGTATTCTCTGGCAGTCCACTACAGACCCAGAATACAGAAGTTTTGTAGTTTGCTGACCCTGCACATGGCTGCCTGGAAATCAGAAACAGTGAGTACCAGCTTCTGTGATCTAGAGACTTTCCTAAACTCCTCTCGAATATCTTTAGCTACAATAGTCTGCATTGAAGACGCTTCTTTGCCTGCTGCTCAGTACTTCAATGTTCTACATCCAGGACTGCATCTCTATTGGGATTTCTGTTTGCCTGCTGCACAGTCTTACAGCTTCAAAAGTGGATGCCTTCACCCTGAAATTCTGGTGTGAATTAGAGACCTCATTGTACTATAGTTTTCTGGAGTATCCCCAGACTCACCCCTACCCCATCCAAGTCTACCTCTGAAATATAAAAAAAGAGCTGCATTGCCTGTTTACTGTCTCAGAATGTGAAAATGTTGTTTGCCTGGCTGCTGTGTGCCAAACAAGGAATAGAATCTGGGACCAAACCACCAGACCAATCTGGTGTGTGTGCTACAAAAATGTAGTATATTGCAACCTACCGGTCCTTAGATTTGGAAAAGCCCCAGGGCCATCCTAAAATTTATTAAACAAAATTCTGATTTTCAATGTTAGAATTCTGAGTTTCAAAGTCAGACTTTTTTAAATCTTAGAATTCTGACTTTGAAACTCAAAATTCTGATTTTGAAACTCAGAATTTTCTTTAATGCATTTTAGCATGGCCCCAGGGCTCTTCCATACTAAAGCAGGCCATACATGGTCGAATTCCGAACAAATTTTCTTTTCAAAATCTGATATTTTGTGTGTTTTGTGATCCAATGGTTCCACCATTGATTTTCGAAATTCGACCAACCAAGCCTTCAATTTCACCTCATGTTGCTACAGAAAAGAACTAACGTGGCCGGGAATCTTCTTTTCTTTCTGGGAATTTTCTTTTCTTGCACACGTGTGCATTCCTTTTTCTATTACATTTCTCGCATGATTCTCCCATCATTGATTAGAAAATCGTTCATTTTAAAAATTTCCAACATGCCCGATTACTCAAATTTGATTGCCGCACGAAAATCGGCTGTTGCTGCAGCCCACTAATGGTGCGAAATACTAATTACATTTCTTAGATACGATTTTCGAAAGAAAATTATTTCGAAATTCAATCCTTGTATGGCCAGCCTTAGATATGGTGGCTGTTTTGGTTTAATTTTTCAGGATTAAAAATACCTGTTGATCTTGCCAGAAATGTACTGTCCTTGTCATTTTAAGACAGCAAAAACAGTCTTAGAGAGATTGAACAAAGGCAGACATGTTTTGAAGTCCAGCCTGTGTGACAACTATGACTTCCTCCATAGATGCAGTGCAAAAATATGTAGACACGAAGGAACAGGAAGTGTGTCATTTACAGGATTGCCAGGTGAAAATAAAGCCCAACAAATGCCGCCACCATCTAAAGACGGGGAAGCTTCAATAGATTACATTTTTGCTTTGGGTCTAGATACGCTTTAAAACTGAACTCTGTGTTAAAAAAAAAAAAAACTTGCAGTGGGGCCCCCCCTGCATTGCAAGGGTTAAAAGCATCAGTAAAAAACAGGGCAGTCTTTAATATTGATTGGTCCCTGTGCAAACATTTTCTTGCGATCCCCAACCACCCCGCCCCCACCATGCAATTTCGCTCTGCATCTGCTCTGAGGCATCCAATAAATAGCAGCTAGACACAAAATCAGTTTACTAAATCAGATCAGGCAGCGATTGTGATTGGTTACCAGAGGGTACAGAGTATCATTACTGCTCACTGACTGGCTGTTAGAGGCTACAGCCCACATTATGGCTCACTGATTAGTTGCTAGAGGTTACAACACATGACTTGTGCTTGTTGATTGGTTGCTAGAGATTATTTTACATCAACACAGCTCACTGATTGGTTGCCAGGGGTTACTGCATATCCTTACCGTTCAATGATTGGTTGCAAGATGTTAGTGCACATCATTACTGCTTAGTCATTGATTGCTAAAGGTTACAGCACATCATTTCCTCATTGCCTGCACACCATGGACTAGGGAGGTGAGGGGATCCATCAATAGACAGAAAACTCCTAGGGATCCTAGGACTCCTGGGAACAGTGGCAATGCTGGGGGGGGGGGGGGGGGGGTGAACTTGCAATGGTGGGGGGTTGATGGGATCAGTGTTCCAATGTAAGGGGGGATTTACACTCACCACCAATCTAAAGGGGGCCTCTACATGGACCCCCAATGTAAGGGAGGATACGCAACTGACCACAAATGCAAGTTTGGATTTTTTTTACTGATTACTAATATAAAGAGGAGTTTCTACACTGGCCACCAATGTAATGGGGATTTACACTGACCACTAATGTAATGGGGATTTACACTGACCACCAATGTAATAGGAGCAGTCACAGCAACCACCAATGTAAGGAGGGATTTACATTGACCACCAATGTAAGGGGCAATTTGCTTACCTTTGCAGAACAGGTTGATGTTAGGCTTATGATCACAGTTGTAGGCAGGACTTTTAAGCATGCCCCTTTACCTCACCAGTGGGCAGCATTCAGCAGAAGTGATGGTGGATATGACCTCAGGGGGGCATGATATACATATGAATGTCGTCTCTATTTACATATGAATGGCGTCTGTCCGTGGCTATTTACATATCAATGCATGTTATTTACATGTAAACACAGGGTCTGCAGTTGAGTCATCTGTATATGGCAATAGGGCAGAGCTGGGCAGCATTAGTACCAGAACTCAGGACACAACACAGGACTAAAACTTCAAGGGACAAGGGTATTTAAACTGGGATAGTTGGCAAGTTTGAGGCAGCTGCTTTGGGCCCCACAACAATGATGGGGCCTAGGGCAGCTGCCTCTTTTGCCCTGCCTTAAAGATAGCCCCGACTATCAGTCTAAGGCCTGCCCGCAAGCTACAGCATCAGAGAAAAGAGGTGAGTGACGGCTGCAAGGAAAGTGAGGGCTAAGGTAAGTAAAAGTGCTGTCTATCAGTGTCCTAGACAAAAACGAGCCCCACTGCAATTGTAGTTTTCTTTTCAAATTTTTGGTATTTATCTTCAAAGGATACAGAAGTATTTGGAAATTTTCCAGGACAAGGCCTTGTAAAAAATGCGGATAAATATCAGATTTAGTTTCCCATTCTGCTATTATATTAACCTTTGAGTCTTTGAATTTGTTTTCATCCATTAGATCAAACACACATTTTGCAAATAATTTATCATCAAAAAAATTCAAACAAGCATGTGTGAATGTGTGAAAATCATTATCAGCTTTGGTATTATCTACACAAAACCAATCTTCTAACAAAAGAAGGAAATCAAAGCATATGCTACAAAGCGAGAAACCTGCAGAAGGAACATCATTTAAGAACATAAATGCTTATTGAGAAAATCTGTCGGTGATAATGTCACGGAGGAGAGATTAATTACATTATTATTTTTTTCTTCTTTCCTGGTGGCAATAACCTAAAGATTATTTACAGGTTGGTCAGGTTGCAAAAAAACAAAACATTTAAAAAATATTTGATACTACATATTTTTTATAAAAAAGAAATAAAGAAAATATATAACTAATTAATGCTATTTTGTAATAACAAAATTACTAATACCCAGTGTTGGGCCGAGGTCCTCTGACACCCAAGGCAAGCATGTCAAAGTTCTCTCATAGCAATTTAATTTGGCGAAAAAAGTCAACTGATATCTATTACAGTGAATCTCTAGCCCAAATACTAGTAGTATGGATCCACAGTCCGCGCCTCTGGCTTAATGTTAATTGTACTTCAAAATTACATTAATATAGCTGCCACTTTTAAAATGTCATAATAATACATAAAAAAATGCCATACAATATTCAAAAAGCACTAAGCGGCGCTAAAGTCATACACGTGAGGTATATGATTCAAAATGATGCAAACATAAAGTCCCAATAGAGAGATAGAGAGTGCTCGTGAAGAGATGAACCACTCCAATAAGTCCCACATCCACTTCGCAGTAGAGCCCAGGTATGTTTCAGAGGGCTAACTTATCTTCTATTCCACCTAGTGATAGCATGCAGGTGTGCAGATAATAAGGGTGGACCCTTACCAGATGGTGTGGCTAGGCACTCATCATGCTCTAGCTAAACTCACTTTTTGTGCTACTTTGCACTAGGTCCTTGGATAACTTCTCTTGGGATTCAGAATGGTCACAAATCATAAAGGGAGTAAAAAAACTCGCATAGCATGATATCTTTGGTGACTTTTATTTGTCCAAGTAAAACTTCTCATAAAAACACACGCTGTATATAACATGAACTTAAAAACCTATACTTCTCATATTGCACTCACTACTGGTTTAACTACTCTTACCAGATAGTGGATGATACAGCGCTGTATTTGTCCTTCAGTCACGGGTGCCGGCCCTCCACGGTCCTTGGTCCCCCGTCCCTGACTTGGCGTGCCTTGCAATCCTCCCAATTTTCTCCGGCCAGCGGAGAGCGGAGGGATGCGTGGCTTCCCTCAGTGAGTGTGCCGTGCAGTCCAATCACGACGCGTTTCGTCAGAGATGACTTCTGCTGGTGATTGGCTGCAGTCAACTCCCTTTATGATTTGTGACCATTCTGAATCCCAAGAGAAGTTATCCAAGGACCTAGTGCAAAGTAGCACAAAAAGTGAGTTTAGCTAGAGCATGATGAGTGCCTAGCCACACCATCTGGTAAGGGTCCACCCTTATTATCTGCACACCTGCATGCTATCACTAGGTGGAATAGAAGATAAGTTAGCCCTCTGAAACATACCTGGGCTCTACTGCGAAGTGGATGTGGGACTTATTGGAGTGGTTCATCTCTTCACGAGCACTCTCTATCTCTCTATTGGGACTTTATGTTTGCATCATTTTGAATCATATACCTCACGTGTATGACTTTAGCGCCGCTTAGTGCTTTTTGAATATTGTATGGCATTTTTTTATGAAAAAAGTCAACTAACAAAAATTAGGGCCAGTTCACACCACATGCAGTCCAGTGAGCTTTTTTTTCTGCATGAAAAACACATGGAAAGTAGGTTTTATGGTTTCCAATTGCACACCAGTGCGGTCAGTTCCAGGGTGTTCCGGTTCCAGGAAAAAAAGTAGAACATGCTGCATTTTTCCTGCCATGGACTGTACTGGAACGTGGTAAAATGTGTCAAAAAAGCACTGGAATAACCCCTTCCATGCGCACTACTCTGTGGGCCTGGAAGGCTGGGCTGCAGTGCGAAGGCCACGCCAGAACAGTGGTCTCGCCCAGTGAACCAATTTGGCTCAACCCTAACCTGCCCCATCTTTACAAACTACATGATCCATATGCCTGGACAAAATACGGCATCAAGCTGTTAACGCAAATAGTGTCCAATGGTTCGTTGCTCCCTTTGTCTCGTTTCTCGTCCATATATAACATCCCCTCACATTATCTCTTCTGATACATGCAGCTCTCCCATGCTTTAAATGCACAATTCCCACAGTCGTCATGTGTGGTCGTCCAGTCGGGGGTTGGAGCAGGTGCTTTGCACGGCTTGTGAGGAGACGCCTCACATCTATACTCTCACCTTATATTCGCATCCCTGCCGCCTCTGGAACGTCTCCGGATGCGATGGCATAGGCGACGATGACTGGGATAATATATGGGATTTCCCGTTTAAATCTCTGGTCTCAATCCAGGACCAACTGGTGCAGTTTAAAATAAGACATAGGGCATATTTCACCCCACATAGGCTACATATGATGAACACAGATGTCTCCTCAGATTGTTGGTGGTGCGGTGCCACAGTGGGAGATTTCTCGCACATTTTCTGGCACTGTCCCAGGATTCAACACTACTGGAGAGAGGTTTTGACCCTGACTAATCTAGTTGCTTCTAAATCCATTGTACCTTCTGTAGCGCTTACCCCCGTAGGAGCGGCTGAATTTCATGATATAATTTACTACTCTGACAGTACAACCCTTGCACGCTCGTATCTTCAGTTGTCTAGGAGTATATTGAAAGAAGCTGAACGCCAATCACTTTTCTGATGCTTGAACAGGATAACATTTATTCTTTACATAAGAAAAAGGAGAGAGGGGTAGGGAGCTCAGGACACCCTTTCAACAACAGTCAAAAATATGAATAGGCAGGCAGACTCTCAGGCAAAAAATACAGTGAGACAGCATAACAGGCCGCGGCCTCTTCTGAACACTCTGACACATGGCTGTCTCACTTAGCAACCCCAAAAATGAACGTTACACTTGTGGATCTGTAGAACTCCCTCTTAGTTCTCTAAGCTTCAGTGGATCCCAATTTAGCAACAACGGAATGTACTCACAAACATGAAGAACTCTCTCACAGTTCTTTGGGCTTGGGTGGATCCTGACTTAGAAATGAACAGAGTACACTCACGGGTTCCTGGAACTCTCTCACAGTCCCCTTACTGAAGCAGATCCTAGGCAGGCGCACTGCAACACTTTACATCTTCCGGACAGGCATGGGTCTCCTGGCAGCCGGGACCCCTGGATAGGCCTAAGGCCTAGCAGCCACGAGGCTTCTGTAATGCAGGCCCCTCCCAGCGAACTGGGAGTGGGCTGGACTTTGACTTCTCCCCAGACGAGCTGGGCTGGATTCTCTCCCCTAGATCACATGACTTCCTCCCAATATATGGTCTCCTCCCACCTACCCACAATGCACTTGCACCGAGTGGATTGGCTGGGAAAAGAATGAGATCACTCCAGAATGTTCTGGAATATTATGACTTATCGCACCCATATCTTAGGCAGCAGTGCCACCTACTGACATGGTGGAGAAGTACATTGGAGAAAGTTTAGTGGTCAGGAATACAAATCACAGCAAGACCAGTAGTGTCTTGCAAATATATTTTGCCTGACAGCCTAACAAATTTAGCACCCCGCTACACTTCTATGGGGATCTGTTTGCTGGGGCTGGTGGAGACTCTGGTATCGATTGTTGCAAAAAGAACACTCATAGGGATACTTCTCTTTTATGCTCGAAAAAACATTGCTATGCAGTGGAAGAGC
>BLSH010279183.1:617058-634751 GCA_018402905.1 Glandirana rugosa
GTGGAAGAGCCCCCCCCCCCATCCCTGGCACAGTAAAAGCGGCTGGTGAACAGCTGCCTCCCCTTATATAGAGACACTTATATGACCAGAGGGTACCCCCTAAAATACGAAAAGTATGGCATGCTTGGCTAGACAAGCCCTCAACGGCCTGAATTACAACAATTAAATTACCCCCCTCTCCAAAATGGACCCTACGAGATCTAATAGCGTGAGCATAGATGGGCAGGGTGCCTTGGTGGGTGTAGGCGGGAGATACCACGGGTAGACAACGGAAGCAGCACCACCTCACAGACGGGGCAACCTGGTTTCGGATATCATGCATCATCATACTCAAATTCTTGTCGAATTACACTACTTTATGAGACAGCTTGTTTTATATTGTTTGTTTTGTGACTTCTAGTCACCTTGTTGTAACTGTCTATTCAATATTCAATAAACATGGTTATAAAAAAAAAAAAAAGGCACCGGAATGCACTGAAATGCTTCAAAAACGAACCGGAGCCCAGTGCAGCGAAAAAAAAACAGGAACATGAAGAAAAAAAGCATCTGGAATGCATCCGGAAACCCACCAAAACCAAAAATGTGTGAAAAACGTGCATGCAGAAACGCATCCGTAACTGATCTGGAATGCGTTCTTGTGGTGTGAACCAGCCCTTAGACTCCATTCACACCAATGCGTTTTTTTCCGGCTTTTTGCAGAAACGCCTCTGTGTTTTTGGAAAGGGTCAGGAACTTTTTAAAACGCACAACACTGCTTCTTTTTGCTTTTTTGATTCAATAGATTTCAATAGAGAAGCAGCAGAAAAGCATGTAGTGCTTTTTAACTGCATTTGTACAGTGATTTTGCCTCGATTTGCGTTTTGTGTTTTTAAATCTGCCCGACAACAAATTTGCCTAAAAAAAAAAAAAAAACATAAAAAAGGCAAATCTCGGCAAAATTGCTGTAAAATTGCTGTAAAAACAAGCAAAAAGCAGCTTTGTTTTGTATTTTTATTGGGGCGTTAGTACTTGGATGGGGCTAAGAAGTATGGGATGCCCAATAGAATTTGTTGCAAGCTTGCTGGAATAAACTATATACAGTCCTGTATATACACTGCATCTCTTCCTCCTGCGCAACTCTTGCTGCAGAACATCACTCCTCTGCTCCTCTCGCACTCACTTACTTCAGGGCGCAGCTAGCATATAGAGAGTTGGGCCTAGCACTGACTCAGCTAGGCCTTAGCAATAGCCTTATTACAGGAAGGGACTGCGGGCCCCTATTGTGTAGCAAAATAGATGCTAGCTGTCCCACAGATGGACTACTGATCCCAGTCAGCCCTCTTCAGGCACTGCCTGCCCTGCTGGCCGCAACTGCCTAACTCTGCTGCCCACAACACTGCAATCTGCTCCACTGGCTCTGCGCCCATCTCAGACTGCATCCTCCCAGTCCTCTCAGGCGTGCCTCACCAGTCCTCCTGACTGCACACGTCACTCACCAGCTCTCCTGGCTGCAACCGGTGGTTCCCTCCTGAAGACTTTCCTGGCAGTAATAGCTCCTGCTGTCCTCTCACTTGCTCCTCCTGTCCAGATCCTTCATGAGTTCTTGAAGAGCTCCATCCTGCACCCAAGCCCCAGGCCCAGGCCCCGACCGCCTAGTACTCCAGCTCCAGTTCTTACATCCGAACTACTCCCCCCAAGTAGGGGATTGGTCAGGGCTCCCCAGAACACCCCAGACAGCTCCACCTCTCTTCCCCTCCTCTTCTTCCAGCACTTTCTACAAACAAGAGGGAGGTAACTGAGAAGTGACACCACCTGTGAGTCACCAGCTGCTACCCTGAGCCACTGCCAGCCCAGAATCAAAACAAATAGGCCTGGCTGGCAGCCAGGCCTGCCTAAATTTACCTATCCTGCAAAACAAAAATCCTATTCTAGCACCTACCTAAGTAAAGGGTGCTACATACAGATTGCTTAGAAAAAAGACGATTTCCAAGATTGTGTACTATGACTATTGTGGAGGCTGGTTAATTCGGAGGACTTTAACTTGACACATTTCGAGGATATCTATAACTCTTCTTTCTCTTGTCTTTTATCTGAAATCATTTTTGGTTTTATTTCCTTTCTGATTCACTTTCCTGCAATAAAAGAGAAAGCTCTTGTTTCTGCAGTTGGTCTTTCCTCTGCCCTATTTGAACACTGTTGATCCCTTGATAAAATATTATGTCTTGTTTTATTTTTTTTCATTTAGGGATTTGCAAAATTGAGAGTTTTTACTCTGGCAAAATATTTTGTCAAACTTTCCTCGATGGGGAAGGGAAAATTAGAAAGTTTTTAAAAGACTCAGGTCAGAGGAAGAACATCTCGACCACAGGAGATGGTCATAGCCTTCATATCAGATTTGAAGAGCCCCAAAATGATTTATAAGATAATGTCACTGAGGAGAGATTAATTACATTATTTATTTTTTTCTTCTTTTCTGGGGGCAATAACATACTTATCAGTTACATAGGTTGCAAAGAGACACTTTTAATAAAAACATTTAATACTACATATTTTTTTATACAAAAGAAATAAAGAAAATATACAAATAATTAATGCTATTTCCATTATAACAAAATTACTAATACCCAGTGTCTTGTTAATTCGAAGGACTTTAACTTGACACATTTCAAGGATATCTGTAACTCTTCTTTCTCTTGTCTTTTATTCAAAATAATATTTTTTGGTTTTATTTCCTTTCTGATTCACTTTCTGCAATAAAAGAGACTGCTCTTGTTTCTGTAGTTGATCTTCATTCTGCCCTATTTGAACACTGTTCATCCCTTGACAAAATGCGATGTGATGTCTTGTTTTTTTTTCATTTAGGTGTAATGCGTTCCCCGATTTTTCCGGGAGCCAGATGGTGACTCTCAGAGGCGTGGAGGGTTACATATTCCTCAGGGTGTAAGGTATTGGGCATGGTGGATGAGATCAATAAAAAGGAAGTTGAGCGCCAGTCACTTTTATGCTTTAAACAAAAGAAAGTTTATTTATCAACAGGAGAAATATGGGAGAGAGGGGAATAGGGCACAGGACACCCTTAGTAGCAATCAATAGGTAGGCAGGCTCCTTAGACAAAAATATGTGAAATGAGAAAGACAGCGGTACAGAGAAAAAAAAGAACCTTTAAAGCGTTTGTTAACCCAAACAAAATGCTTCTCCTGTCTCTTTAATGTGCAATTAGCAGCATTGTGCTTTTGCTTTTTAAATTATCCATCTGTATCCCCTAAAATACCTGTTTGATAATGCCAGGTCATAACTTCACCCCTGTGTACTGACTCCCCCTGTATATAGCTTATCTTGAGAGCCCCGTGGTCTATGCAGGCTATGCACAGGCGACCCGTGCATTAGGGCGCACAGGCGCCGCCCCCCCTATCCCTGCCGCTGCCTCCCCCCTCTCCATGCGCCCGGCCCCCTTTAGGATGCCGGACGCATGGATTCCAATGGCGAGGGCGGGAGGGGTGTTTTTTTTAACCACCTGATTAGAGCCCGAGGCTCTAACAGGCTTCAAAATAGGGTGGGCTTGGGGTGCAGAGAGTGCGCCCCGATCCCACCCAATTGTGTGACCATAGCGAATAAATTTTCGCTATTTTCACATTAACGCTCCTGCCCACCAATCAGGAGTCAGGTCTGTGAGACCTGTTTCCCGATTGGGCAAAGCGTCAGGCGATCCTATTGGATGCCTGGCGCTGAGGGATAGGAGACATGCCGGAGCCGCCGCCAGGAAGAGGCACACCGGAGCCGCTGCTGCTCTACATGGAGGAGGAGGAGAAGAGCAGAGCACATTGCAGCAGCTCTGCAGAAACAGTAAGTGGCGGTTACATGGACCTACTCCTGGGGGGTGGGGGGGCAATCAGCGGTCGGTGCCTGAAGCCCCCGGCCGCCGGGACTCTGTATACCCCTATCTGGTGACTGTATACCCTATCTGGGACCCTGTATACCCCAATCTGGTGACTGTATACCCTATCTAGGGATCTGTGGCCCTGTATATCCTATCCGGTGACTGTATACCCTATATGGGGCCCTGTATACCCTATCTGGGGTTCTGTATACCCCTATCTGGTGACTGTATACCCCTATCTGGGACTCTGTATACCCTATCTGGGGCTCTGTATACCCCTATCTGGTGACTGCATACCCTATCTGGGACGCTGTATACCCCTATCTGGTGACTGTATACCCTACCTGGGACTCTGTATACCCTATCTGGGGCTCTGTATACCCTATCTGGGACCCTGTATACCCTATATGGGACCCTGTATACCCTATCTGGGACCCTGTATACCCATATCTGGTGACTGTATACCCTATCTGGGACCCTATATACCCTATCTGGGACCCTGTATACCCTATCTGGGACTCTGTATACCCTATCTGGGACCCTGTATATCCTATCTGGTGACTGTATACCCTATCTGGGACTCTGTATACTGCTATCTGGGGCTCTGTATACTGCTATATGGTGACTGTATACTGCTCTCTGGTGCTATGTATACTGCTATATGGTGACTCTGTATACTGCTATATGGTGACTCTGTATACTGCTATCTGGTGCTCTGTAAGTGTATACTGCTATCTGGTGACTCTGTATACCCCTATCTGGTGACTCTGTATACTCCTATCTGGTGATGCTGTATACCCCTATCTGGTGATGCTGTATACCCTATCTGGTGATGCTGGGCTGTATACTCCTGACACAAGGGGTGGAAACTATAAGGGGTGGGGGCTTATGAGAAGTGGGAGGGGTCAAAAAGGAAGGGCGGAGTCTGCCCCCCATCCTAAAATTTCACCAGCCGCCACTGAGGCTGTCACTCCCAGCTCTCCTATGTCCTGTGTGCCTGTCTTCTACTCCCCTCTCCCTCTTCCTCTCGTAGCTTCTCCTCTCAGCTCTCATAATTAACTCTAAAAGCTCCTATTTCCTCTGTATTAGAAGAATAAGTTCCTTGTGTCAGTGTTATATCAGAAATATTTTTATCTATATGGATAACACAGCACAGCTCTCTCTCTCTTCAGCTGACATCAGCAGCAGTGCTCAGCCCCACCCTCAGGAACTCTGAGCTGAGAGAGAAAAGCTGAAAAATGACAACTGATCCTAGTAAGAAGTTGTGTTATCTATACAGAGAAGTATATATATGTTATAACACAGACACAGGGCAACTTCTTGTTATAATACAGAGCGGATGGGAACTTTTTATACAAGTGGCTTAACAAACACTTTAAGCTGATCCAGCACACCTGTACTTGTAGGACAGGCTGTCTCCTCTAGTAACTGGACTTTACTCACTGCTTCAGACACCTGGATTCACTTGGATGAGTTATATCCTGAAGTCCTCCCAGCCACTTCATAGCCTCCTGCTCATGAAGGGTCCCCTCTGGTGCTTCCTCAGAATGCCATCCCTCTTAGAATCGTTTCAGATCTTTGGCAGGCTTCCATCAATAGAACCTGAACACTCGGATAGGCCCCACACAAGCCTAGTAGCCGGCAGTCTCCTGGATAGGCCTCAGGCTCCAGGCCTAGCAGCCAGGAGCTGTTTCACAAGCATCCACTCAGACGGACCTTGGTTGGAAGGACTAACCCAGATCACCTGACTTCTTCCAGTTAAATACCTTTTCCCAGCATGCAACACTACTAAGCGGATTGGCTGCGAAAAGTTTAATGATAACTTGAGTATACTGTAGCTCATCACTCTAATGTCAGAGGCAACATCACCACCTACTGACAGAAGGGAGAAACCACATTAACTAGAATTTAATCCATTTAAGCCCTTTAATCTCTAACACTATAAATCCAGGCTACCACCCAGCCTAACTAGATTTACCTGTCACCCTACTCTAGGGTAAGGGATTTGCAAAACTGCGAGTTTTTACTTTGGGAAAATAAATTGTCAAACTTTCCCCCATGGAGAAGGGGAAATTAGGATTTTTTTTTAACTTCACTGTGATGGACAGTGGCATTAGAAAATATTGAGGTAGTGTGGTCAGAGGAAGAACATCTTGACCACAGGAGATGGTCATAGCCTTCATATCAGATTTCGAGAGTCCCAAAATGCTTTATAAGAAATCTGAGATGAAGTCTAATAATGTGTAAGCCTCGCTATTACACTGTAGTGTAGCTTTACCAGCTTACTAATGTAAGGTTCTATTTAATGTTATACATTGATATTCTAATAGGGCTTTTATCATTCTCCAAGGTGATTTCTAGGCAAATTAAAAACATCAATTAATAACTTTATATATTCATTAAATTTAATTAAATTTATGTTTTACTGCAGCCAGCTTAAATACTTTATTAATACTTGGTGTCAACTTCTTCACGGTAGAACTCATACTGCAAGAGGGATGGGCTGCACACCATGCCAATCATGTATTCTGGAATGCACATACAGTTTCCTGAAAAGAAACGTGGTCTCAGAGGACAGAATAAAGTCAGCAGAGGGTTAAGCTAATCAAACTACTTCTTCTCCATCCAGTTGTATGCTGCAGGCAGGGAGGTGACCAAGCTGTAATGTTTACCTGAAGTAGAGTAAAGTGAGTTCACCAACCAGTTTCTGCTGTCTGGCAGGTCTTTGTAAATCTCAGGACTGAATAGATACGAATCGGGATGAGTCAAACTGCCCTAGGTTCGGTTCAAGCAGGGTTCGGTAAACTTCAAAGACGTTCAGATGCCAAACCCTAATGAAATCAGTGGGGGTCGAATCTCTCAAATTAAAAATACAAATTTTCTAGACTAATAAGCAAGGGTGTGTATAAAAATAGCATGGGAGTTGGCACTTCCTTGGGGGCATGTACCAATGAAAAAAAAATAAAAAATTTCAATTGGCTAGGAACAGTAATTTTTAAACGAAGACCATGGACAATTTCAATGGGACTTTTTAGGTGCAGCATGCATATAACATTGTACCTATGTTTATATTATTTTCAGTTAGGCCCCTGTATGACTCCTGTGGCCACTTGTGGCCTTTTGGTTGGTTTGGCATCATATGAATATTGGTGAACCACTTTTGACCCAAGACTTAAGCGACAATGTGTGTTTAAGGGGTAAGTCTGAGGGATCAGCATTTGTGACACTTACATATGTATGTTTTGAAAAAGTTTTTTGTAACTATACAACTATTGTTTATGTGATGCTTACAGTGTATTTTTATTTGTTATATAAGGTTTTTACCCCCAGCGGATAACATCCCCTTAAGAAGCCTTTTTCAGGGAAAAACATAACGGGATCTACCAATGCCGCTATGAAACAAGGACCTTAAATAGCCAGGTCACAAGTGTATATGTTTTTTTTATATGGATATACTATTTTATGCCATTGTTTGAATACATTTTGATTTTTTTAAGAAACCTATTGTCTAATCAATATGCTGCACCTAAAAGGTCCATTAACATTTTCCCATGGTCTTCATACATTAAGGCAGTGGTTCTCAACTCCGGTCCTCGGAACCCACTAACAGGCCAGATTTTAAGTATTACCTTGGGGAGATGCAGACTAGAACACTGCAATCACTGAGCAGCAAATTATATCACCTGTGATGTATTCCAGTTATCCTGCAAACCTGGCCTGTTGGGGGGTCCCGAGGACCGGAGTTGAGAACCACTGCATTAAGGGATCTGGTTCTATAGCTAAATTTTGATCCATTCCCAACAATTTACCACTGATTTTTAAATGCTTAAAATGACCATTATAACATTCCCAATTCCTTTAAATAACATGCCTGGGGGGTACCTTATTCCTGTCTGTGAAGGGACACATCTCTGTGATGTACAGAAGGTGCTGCAGCAGCCCTGACATTTACAAAGGAAACATTTTTAAAATGTTTAAAATTGCTGGCAATTTACATTTCATTGCCAGATTCTTAAAAAAAAAAGAACAGACCCCCTCCAAGGGTCTGATGTGTGATATGAGGAAACTTTGGAGGGGTCTGTGTGCTGTTTTTATTTGTAAATGTCATCTTTGCTGTAGCACATCCTACAGCAAGAATGAAAAGCAATTGCATAGATTCCACCCCAAAATGCATACCTTTCCTTTGAGTCTGGTATGGATTTTAAACGGTATACCATGCAAAAAAAAAGTTTGAGTTTCTACTTAAAATCCATACTGAGCATGCAGCTTGGCTGTACAGGAAAGAGAACTGTGTGTATCCCTACACAAATATATTAAAAACAGAATTTGGGACTTTATATGACACATGTGGCGAAAATTACAGGATGGCTAATGATAAACATTTTATTTGAGGAATAAATATCAGTACAAAAAAGTGTAATACATACATCAGTGTCCAGGGGTAAACATATAAACATAATTGCACAATGTCAATATAGACAACAATGTACGAAATACATAAAAAGGACACCGAAGTCGTAGGTACAATTGTTGGTATATATAATTTGAAGTAGAGATTGGTTCCCCAAACCATCCATTAACATATATACAACAGTAACCGTACACAGGTGGTAATCTGTATGGGGCCATGGCTGAATTGAACTCCAATAGGAAGTAACCCTATGAGCAAAATAAAAATTATATGACATAGTAAAACATATCGTGGCTCGACGCGTTTCGTGATCCCATCATCACTCATCAGGAGCGTACTTGTATGTCATCTACAATAAGAGTATAAAAAAATAATTACTATCCAGGGGGCCGCATAAGGGGAAACCCCGAATACCCCTCCCAAAAAGCACATACCAGGTCCATGGTGGTGACCTACCATGTCCGCACGCATACGGTGAACCCCCAGGGGGCTTCGCTCTTGAGTGAAGTCGCTCATAGCCATATGAAAAGAAATGTAAAGGAAGCACCTCTTAGTATACGGAACTTTATTCACAGAATAACACACAAAATCACTTACATCTTTGGCGTCACAGGAGACCCGTCACATGACATTCGGCGCTGTGTTCCAAGCTGGCCACGTGATACCGGCATCCGCGATCAAGGCAGGACAGCCGGCGTCCTTCTCCCCACGGCGGCTTCCATGACGGCCCTTACAATCCACTTGCAGCCAGTGACGGACCAGAAGAATATACATCTGAGGAGCTGATTGTCCCTTTTTAAAGATGTAAGTGATTTTATGTGTTATTCTGCAAATAAAGTTCCGCATACTGAGAGGCGCTTCCTTTACATTTCCTTTAATAATAAGGGACCCCCAGATACTACTTCTCCACATGTATGAGGATGGGGTACAAAAACAATGGGGAAAATGTAAATCCATCATGCACACGACCAATCTTGATAGTACTCATAACCAAATGAAAGCTTCTCAAGCTGTCATCAGCTATATAAGGGAAGGCACAGGGATGGTGGTGACTGCATTGACCAGATATGGCCATGACCATAATTGTTGAATGTCCCTGCCTAAATATGACCAGCGGCCATATTGAGCAGTGAGGTCACAGCTATGCACTCCCCTCTTCTTAAGTGTAGGGGATTCCTGGTAATGTCAATGATTCTTAGAGACGTGGAAGGTGCAAGCACCCACAGCTTCGTTAGGAACCAGTGATAGTGGGACTGACTGAATACCACTTGTCACATTCCACGTACCTGGTAGATGAGCCCGACTATGCAGAAGAAGGTCTCCCTTAGGTATCTGACTCATGGCCCCTAAAAGAGCAGACAGGTAGCTCGGGAGTGCAGAATGGTATGAGTGCCTGGCAGGATCGCCGTGAGGAGGGCCGCTCCGGAGTTCCTGATAACTCAGCGAGATGCAACAGCAGGATGGAAATCCAACAGCAAGCAGACAGGAGCTGGATCAGATGATATCTGGATGTCACACACAGGAATGAGGAGATAGGCTAACAGCAGATAGGCTTTGCAGGATGTGGAGCACAGGCAGGTACAGGCAGGCCGGATCACACTCAGGCAGGATGTACTGGAACAGATGCAGAAGCCAAGGCAGGGTCAAGGTGCATGCCGGGTTAGTAACAGACGGACAGTGTAGTACCAGAGGAGCAGGCAGGATCAAAGTCAAGACAAGCCGGGGTCGGATGCAAGCAGAAGGCAGGAAGAGTCAGAGAGAAGCCGGTCAGTCACAGGAACAGATCACAGATTCAAGGCACAGATAGCAGGGGTCATGGGGAAGATACAGATCAGACAGCACTGGTCTTGTTTACAAGCTGAGTTTAAATAGCTCCTGACACCACTTCTATATATGATATTCAGCTCCTGCCGAACGGCCAGAAGTTAGGCGAAACGTCATCCCTAGATAGGAATACTAAGTGAAATGACACAAATACAAAATTAATGATAAAATAGCTTTCATATACAGTATACTTTTCTTTTGTTTACAAACTTTTATTAACCACTTCCTTACTGGGCACTTAAACCCCCCTCCTGCCCGAACCAATTTTCAGTTTTCAGCTCTGTCGCTCTTTGAATGACAATTGCGTGGTCTTGCGGCGTTGTACCCAAACAAAATTTGCGTCCCTTTTTTCCCACAAATAGAGCTTTCTTTTGGTGGTATTTGATCCCCTCTGCGTCATTTCTGATCGCCACTATAAACAAAAAAAGAGCGACAATTTTGAAAAAAAAAACAATATTTTTTACTTTTTGCTATAATAAATATCCAAAAATAAAAAATAAAAAAACAAATTTATTCATCAGTTTTGGCCGATATACATTCTTCTACATATTTTTGGTAAAAAAAATCGCAATCGGCGTTTATTGATTGGGTTGCGCAAAAGTTATAGCGCCTACAAACTATGGACATTGATTTATGGCGTTTTTATTTTATTTATTTTTTTTACTGGTAATGGCGGCGATCTGCGATTTTTATCGGTACTGCGATATCGGGGCAGACATGTTGTACGTTTTTGACACTTTTTTGGGACCAATGACATTTATACAGAGATCAGAAATTTAAATGTCCACTGATTACTGTATAGATGTCATTGGCAGTGAAGGGGTTAACCAGCAGGGGGCAGTGAAGGGGTTAACTATGTTCACTTGTTGTGTTCTAACTGTGGGGGGGATGGGTTGGCAGGGACATAACAGATCTAACTGATCCCAGTGACAGGGATCAGTAGATCTGTCATGTCCCATTCACAGAACGGGGAACCGCCGTGTTTACTTCGGCGGTTCCCCGTTCCTCCTCTCTGAAAGGAGATCGCGGGTCTCCGGCGGACATCGGGTCCGCCCGACCCGCGGGCACAAGCCAAATGGGAGGACGTCTATTGACGTCCTCCCGGCATTTTAGAGCCGCGCTGTAGCCGTCATTTGGCTATGGCGCGGGTGGGAGGTGGTTAAAGGGTGTAAATGGCACAACAATGGTTATAGTTTGGCATAGTTACAGCTTTGTTTACATTATAACATATGACAATGTGAGTAAATAAAAGTCAGAAATACATTTGTTATTTAGATAACAATCGATTTACATTGGTAACATAATATAGAGTATCAACTTTATGAAATGGTCAATATAGGGTAGTAGGAACTGATCAACTGTTCAGGGATGAGAATAGTATATCAGCACGTTCATACCACGCTTGCCATTTTTTATATATGTGCATGGTATTGTTTAAGGTGTGGTGAATTTTTCCCATTAGGATTATACTGTTTATTTGTGTTTTAATTTGTAGAAAGGGAACCAGAGGAGATTTCCAGTGAGTAGCTATTAGCCAATATATAGAGACGCAAATAGTGTGGGTAAGTCTCGTTTTATGACCAGAGATACCAGCTATAGGTGCAAAAAGTAAAGAGTTAGATAAAGTTAGAGCTATTTGGGAGTCGGTGATTCTGGAGGCAAAATTCTCCAAGTTTTTCCATATAGTTGAGATCTTATCACAACTCCAGAAAATATGTGAGAAGGAACCTGGGGCTGAGCATCCTCTAAAACATGTCTGTACTATTGTGGGAAATACGGAGTGGAGCTTTAAAGGGGTATAGTACCATCTCATGAATAACTTTACAGCTGTTTCTCTGACAGTAAAGTGTGTGTGTGTGTGTGTGTGTGTGGTTATTGGTGATCTGGAAATGAGCTACGAAGAATTGTCTGTAAAACTCTGTATTTGGAATGTTGTATTTAGATTTCAATGAGGGAAAGGAGTTGAAGGTTAAATTTTCTATAAATTTAGAAAGGGTTGTTAAATCATTTATTATCCACCATTTGTAATCATTCTCTATTGATATATCTAATGCAAATTTTGGGTCGCCAATATAAGAGGCTAAGGGGGGTGTAGTGGATATCATTTTATATTTTTTATTATGGTGTCTCCATAATTGGTATGAGTAGTGTACAATACTATTCGTTTTTGAAAAGGCGTTATATGGAATATTGTTACTCCATAATATACCAGCTATAGATAAAGGGTGAATTGATTTTTTACCCATGGCACTTTAGAGTCAATAATGTGTCATTGTGCCATTTGTGTCCAACGGGCTGCTAAATAATAGTACCAAAAATCTGGAAGTCCTAAACCTCCTTTGTTTTGTGGGCGTATTACTTTTCAACTGTGTATATAGCGGTTTGTCTGAAGTTTAGCGTTAGATTGCCCTTCAGTAGCAAACTGTCGAGTCTTTAATAGACATCTGCAGAAGAAGCTGAAACATGCCTCAAGCTCTTTTGGAGTATTTTTGTTTCTAAATAGGTACTTATGCTTTTGTTTTTCTATAATTATTTGATGAAGTATTCAATATGAGTTTATGGTGGGCATTATAACCTAAGGGTAAGCTAGCAAGCCATCAGCCATATGTCTATAAATGGATTAATCCATGCTGTGGGTGAAGAAAGAGAAAACATTAGTTGCTTCCATATTGTGCAGCTATAAGCTCTGGAACATATCATCTTTCAGCAGAGTACTAAATTGTTGGGCAGAATGGAGCTGACCTGAAATCCAAGTGAGAAGAAGCTATCTTGGCAGCATGACTTTCTGTCCTCTAATAACCTACTGTGGTGTGGAGAAGATAGGACTTTTATTAATACACACCAGAACATTCTAAACAAGAGCATCACTTTTACAGCAGGAAATATCACAAAGGAACTGTCCTGTCCCGTTCATTCACTCACAGTGGGTTGTGTTGTAGGAAATCATGGTCATTATAATTAGCGATAAAAGAAAAGTGACTAACTAATGCTCGATCAGTTTCATGTCACAATTGGCACTTCTTCTGTGCGAGACACAAGCAGTTTTTAGATGGCCATTATATGTTTTAAAAACAAATAGTAAAACCTGATGTATATTAGCGTCACACTATACAAAAAGATCATAATCTCGCTAAAGATTAATTAATACTTATAAACGTTCTCTAATAATTGCAAACCCAACTGGCCATGGTGGAATGGATTCCGATTTATACATTTTAAAACCAGTTAAAGGGCTGTTTTATATTTTCTGTCTGAAATAGTATCTATTTTTACATGTGTCTTTCACTTGTCTGTGTTGTCTGGAACAGTGCCTAGATCATAAGTCAAACTGTACAGAGCTACAGTAATAATGTTTTGGCGGGTATTTAGGTGTTTGCCTTGAGTTGAGCTTTAAATAACAGTTATTCTCTATTTCTTCTCTATTCCACGTTATTCCTGGTCTAGGGCTGAAAGATACTAGGAACTCTAGAGCTAAAAGATACCTGATACTCCAAATTTATTCTCTTAACCACTGAATTTGAATGTGAAAATTCTGGGTCTCTTTATACCTATAGTTTCTAGGCTACAATTGAGAGGGCAATACATCAAACTTTTGGGTCTCATTATAGCAGTGGTCTTCAAAGCTAAAGTTGCCAGGCACTACAGAAAAGCTTTAGGCCTTCTCAAAACCACGGCCTTCAGGCTTTGATTGCAAGTGTAACATGGAAAGGTTTCTGGCCTCCTTAGAGCTGTGGTCTCTAGGCTGCAATTTGGGGTATCACAACAAAATTCCATTATCATTATAGCCGTGGTCTCTAGGATACAATTTCCATGGCAGTACAGCAAAATTGTGGGTCCCCTTATAGCGGCACTCAAAGCATACTGTACATCACCAGCACACTATGGATCTTGAAAATAATGTCTATAAATGTATTAAAGCGATCACATCACAGTAGTAAATTGTGACATTTTGGGGCCATGCAGGACAACTTTACCATGCATGCTGCTGTGATGTGATCATTTTAATATATCTTTGGACACTATTTTGAAAGTCCATGCTGTGCTTCTGATATGTGCTTTGCTGTGTTTATACCCAGGTTGGTTCCCAGTACGTATTTGTTACAGCACCCACTTGCTTCAAGCCATCTCCAGGAACGTGTGCAATGGGAATTAATTCCCTTAATTCTACCTAATTCCATCACAGCAGTGGTCTCCAGGCTTCAGTTGCCAGACACCACAGCTATGTTCTGCATCTCCTCAAAAGCCATGGTCTCCAGGCTACAATAGTCAGTGCAACAAAACAAAGTTCTTGGTCTCCTTACAGCATTGGTCTCCAGGCTACGGTTGTCAGGCACCACAGCAAAATTCTGGGCCTCATTATAGTGGTGGTCTCCAGGATACAGCTGCCAAGGCATAATGGCAAAGTCCTTGATTTCCTTATAGCTGTAGCCTCCAGGCTAGGATTTTTTGAGCTCTACCACAAATCCTCAAATGTTTCATAGTATGGGAGTGATTCCTCAGACAGCAGTATAGTCACAGTTATAGTCTTGTACTTTCGTGCTCTTAGCTACGTTTCAAAGTCCTTTGCTAAACAATCCATTACATTCTGAAGTGTCAGTCAGTGGGCTAAGAATTTCATTTAAAAGCCAAAGACGGTTTCCATGCTTTGAACTCATATAAACCTTCATCAGCCTTTAGATACTCCCTGCTTCCTTCCAAGGTTCTGATGATAGATGTGTCTTTGTTGTTCATTTTATTAAGGCTTGTGTTAATTCGTTGAAGTAAAGACAACATTCTGATGAATAAACAATCATCCCCGAATGGTTAAAATGGCTCATATCATCTACACTCTCACAGTTTATAATTTGTAGGAAAAACTCACATTATTTCTGAAATTTGCATTCTTTTACCCAAAGAATGTGCAAATTATAATTCATACACATATGTGTTTGATTTACTGGTTTCAATGTACTGTGTGGTTACATTCCTTATTCCATTATCTATCACCGGCCATTCAAGTTCAATAGATGAGAAATGTTTCATTGTTGGGCTGTATAAGGTGTAAAACAGAGTGACTGAAAAAAAATCTCAGGATGCAAACCTTTTTTTCAGAATTCACGCACTTGACTTGCCACCACTGTCTCCTCCAAGCAACTAGGCATGAGTGCCCATGCTGGATACAGAAACTTCCATCTGATTTGTGAGGGCCTACAAGGACCTCTCTGATTCCACTGACATGCATTACCGGTAAAAGCGGCAAGTGGCTGAGGCCCTGGAGGGAAAATGGCAAAGCAGACATGGCTTAAGAGCTCTGACAGCACAAGACACCTCAATACCACACAGAAAAAGAAGATACAAGCATGACCACATGTGATATCCCAGATGACAATGCTTTCCGTTAGCCAAAACAAAAACACCTAAAGCTTGAAAACACATGAAAAACGATTTTAAAACTCATGTTTGCGCATGTAAAAAAAACCCCTCAAAATAATCTGAAAATGCCCATGCTCAAGTGTGAATGGGGGCTAAGATATAGCCAGGACAGCACAGTGGTTAAGTGGTTATCACTTCCGCCTATCAGCACTAGGGTTGTTGGTTGGAATCCCAGCCATGACACTACCTGCCTGGAGTTTGCATGTTCTCCCTGTGCCTGCATGGGTTTCCTTTGGTATCCTCCCACTCTCCAAAGACATGTTGTAGGTTAATTAGTTCCTGTCTAAATTGGCCCTAGTATGTATAAATGTGAGTTAGGGACCTTTGTTTGTAAGCTCCTTGATGGCAGGGACATATTTGAATGTATAATATATATGTGTAAATCGCTGCGGAAATTGGCGGCGCTATGTAAGTACCTGTAATAATTATTGTGTGTGTTGTAAATTTTGAAAATTAATATCTCTACAATGCTTATAGATGCAGAGTTAAATAAGGGCTTGTTTTAGAGTTCTTTTATGACTAGTTAAGAATATGTTAATTATTAACATGCATGTTCTGGGCACACTTTCTGCGTTGCTGACCAACTGGAGTAAGGATGTTGGCTTACTCCAAAAGGGGGCATGTTCACATGCCACAGCTGCAGTTATACCCACTGTTGCTTTCAGCAGCTGTAGCACCCACTGACCATGTGCAGTGTGGAGTTCAATAGGTAAAAGCAGGTGGTGTGGAGTCAGAACTCCTGGTTCCAGGTCATTGACTCAAAAACATTTCAAGCTTTTGGATATGAGGCAAAGACAACTAGCATTTTCAGAATGAGCTTGTAATTCTCAGCATACATATGACTTCCAGTATAGGTTTCCGTAAAAAAAAAAATGGAAAAAAAAACCCAACAGCCAAGGATTTGCTGACTTAAAGACTTATCGTTTATTAAGTTAAGTTTTCCTTTAAAGGATAAATACAAGAGGAATGCATGTCTGGATCAGAGGGCACCTATTGTTTTTGGACTTGTCTCCTGGCATCACTTTCTAAAAATTAAAGTAACTGTAGTCCTTCCTACTCTTGGTTTTCAAATTCTCACATAATGGGTTTGTTTCTAAGGAACACATTCACCTTTTAACAGAGTTACTGGCTTGGTAAACCATAGACAATCACTTTTGTAAAAGCACAGATACGATTATCACAGCGACAATTCTAAGCCCTTTTTTGGGTTATTAGAATAAAACTATTTCCCAGGATAAAAAAAGAAATGGACACACATTTGTCATCTGTTTTAAATATAGTAAAAGACGTAGAAATGATGCTGAGATGGGTCATTTCTAGAGATCCAGCCTAGAAAACTGGATTAACGTAATGAGTTTGGAAAACCCAAAAGAAGAAGACAAGGGAATGCGCCTTGACATTTTAAGATCCTTATAACAAAAAAAATTTAATTGTATTGGAATCTGCAAAGATTTGTGGCCAAAAATGAAACTCTGACATTTAATTTAAAGCACAACTTCAGCCAAGAATAGCAAGCTAAAATGAATAGCCCCTTTTTCATAAAAGAGCAAAGACTGCTGCTAGATATTCTTAGTCTGATAGACAGAATCACTCAACCCACCTCTAAGACCAAGCCATTCTGGACCCCCCCACCCCCACCCCCAGCCCATGACTGGACAGTGAAAGCAGAACTAGCACTGTGATGAGCACATCTTTCTGTCAATCTCTCTGTCCTGCTATCAGCATGCTTCTTGTCAGCACATGTACTACTTGGACCCTTATGCTGCTTCTTCCTTTCACACTCCAGCTCTGCTGTACAGGGACTTTAGGTGGCTAATACCAGCTCAGATTCAGGTTTTTATACTGCTTGCTTAAACAAATTAAATAAATACAATGATGCATTAGAGCTGAATTAATTTGTATATGTCATGTCTGCCTAAAGTTCGGCTTTAAAGTGATACTAAAGTCTTGTTTTTTTTTGGGTTGGCCGATAACAAACATGTGATACTTACCTGCTTTGTGCAGGGGTTTTGCACAGAGCAGCCCAGATCCTCCTCTTCTCGGTGCTCCTGGCAAATCCCTCCTGCTTCCTGCCCCCACAGCAGGACGTTGCCAGGTGCTAAAAATACCAGGTACTTCAGCCCGGGGAGGGGGGGTGCCGTAGTCGTGGGGGGGGGGGGGGGGGGGTGGTGTCATATGGGGGGTTATGGT
>BLSH010279183.1:644255-654393 GCA_018402905.1 Glandirana rugosa
TATCTACACTACCAGTCCACAGGTGTGTATAAACCGGTATATGTCACGGAACTTTTTCATAAGTGTGGGGAACTTTACAAGGTGTAAAACAGTACAATGTTGGTTTTTGCATTTATATAAAATGCGCGCGCTCACTATACACGTTCCCGCAGCCGCCGTCGTATGACGGCAATTTGCGGGAACGAGCCACTTTGCCGCCGTCAGATGCCGATCGGCGGTCGGCAAGTGGTTAATTAGGTGACTTCAGAAGGTGATTGGTTCCACAAGATTGTAGATAGGGATATCAGAGTAAAGGGGGCTGAATACAAATGCACGCCACACTTTTCACATATTTATTTGTAAAAAAATTTAAAACCATTTATCATTTTCCTTCCACAATTATATGAAACTTTGTGTTGGTCTATCACATAAAATCCCAATAAAATATATTTACGTTTTTGGTTGTAACATGACAAAATGTGGAACATTTCAAGGGGTGTGAATACTTTTTCAAGGCACTGTATATGGCCAAATATGTGTGGACACCTGACCATCACATCTATATAAGCTTCTTGGACATCACATTCCAAACCCATGGGCATTATTAATTAATTGCCCCCTATTTCTGGCTATAACAACCTAAACTCTCCTAGAAAGGCTTTTCACAAGATTTTGTGTCTGTAGGAGTTTGTACCCATGTAACTAAAATAACATTTGTGAGGTCATGTACTGATGATGGATGAGACGATTTGGCTCTCAGTTGGACTTCCAGTTCATCCCAAAGGTGCTCAGTAGGGATGAGGTCACGTCTCTGTGTAGGCCACTCAAGTTCCTCTACAACAGTGGTTCTCAACTCCTGTCCTCGGGACCCACTAACAGGCCAGGTTTGCAGGATAACTGAAATACATCACAGGTGATATCATTTGCTGCTCAGTGATTGCAGTATTCTAGTCTGCATCTCCCCAAGGTAATACTTAAAATCTGGCCTGTTGGTGGGTCCTGAGGACCGGAGTTGAGAACCACTGCTCTACAACATCAAACCGTGTGTTTATGGAACTGGCCTTGTACACAGAAGCACAGTCATGCTACAACAGAAAAGGGTCTTCCCCAAACTGTTGCCCCAAGGCTAGAAGTGCACAAAACTCTAAAATGTCATTGTATGCTGAAGGTTTAACAGTACCCATCACTGGAATCAAGAGGCCCAGCCCAAACCCTGAAAAAAGGGTGTCCAAATGCTTTTGGTCATATAGTGTATGGTTGGTGTATAAATTAAAGTATATAGGAATTTGCAAGCGTTCTGGAAATATGGGCTTCTTCTAGTCTCAATGGTCTTTTTTTTACCATCAGGAATGAACAAATAATATTCATACAAAACAGAAAAAAATCACATTTTTAAAATTCTTCTGACAGCAATCTAACAAATTAGGCCTAATATTGTTTATAGCTTCTGAACTGATATACAGAATGTATAGTATGTATATTGCCCTAGCTAAGTCTTTTCATAGGAGAAGAAGAATCTGGTGTTGGCAATACGGCCATTTTCCTTCCATGTTCCTACGTCCCTGCAGGCCCAATTATTGGACTTTAAGCAGTTCAGATCCATCCTATAGCAGTTTTACTGCTACAGGGCGGCACCTGTGCGCCAGATAATGTATATATACGTGATCTGACACTTACAGGTAGGAGGCGCGCATAGTGATTACACACCGCAGGAGCTGATCGACGGGCACCGGTAACTTATTGTCCGCCAGCACCCACCAATCGTGAGGAAAAGACACAAAGTGGCGGTCTGCCTATGTACACAAGGCAGATCATTGTTCTGTCAGTAGGGAAGGTATGGATCCTGTGTTCCTGAAAAGCAGGGACTAGAATCCATGTCTTCCCCTAGTAAAAGCACCTCTCACAGTTTAGTAAAACACTGGTTAGGCCCACAATTAGCCCTTTGATCGCCCCTGATGTCGACCCCTTCCCAACCAGTATCATTAGTACAGTGACAGTGCATTTTTTTTAGCACTGATCACTTTATTAGAGTCATTGGTCCCCAAAAAGTGTCAGTTAGTATCAGAATGTCCGCCGCAATATCGCAGTCCCGCTATAGATCACTGACTGCCGCCATTACTATTAAAAATGAATTAATTAAATAGAAATATCTCATAGTTTGTAGATGCTATAACTCTTGTGCAAACCAATCAATATACGCTTATTGGGATTTTTTTACCAAAAATCTGTAGCATATTGACCGAAAATTGATAAAGAAATTTCGATTTTTTTTTTCATTTTTTTTATTGGATAGGTTTTATAGCAGAAGTAAAAAAATTTTTTTTTTTTATTTTCAAAATTGACAGCTTTTTTTTGTTTACAGCACAAAAGAGGTGATCAAATACCACCAAAAGAAAGCTCTCCTTGTGGGAAATAAAGATTATACATTTTATTTGGGTACAGCGTACAGCACGACCGCGCAATCGTCAGTTAAAGTAACACAGTGCTGTATCACAAAAAATGGCCTGGTCATAAAGGGGAGTAAATCTTCAATTGGTTAAAAGAACTTAACTCAAGTCTAAGTCTAATAGTTGAAAGGTTAGTGCCTTGGTTCGGTCTTTCTTCCAATCTCTGCCATTGTTGGGGAGATTTCTGCTCATTTCCTGTCAAGGCAGGAAGTGATAAAAAATCTCTTTAATTGGAAAACAGACAGAAAAAAAAATATATTATTAATAGATAGGTTAGAAATAGTACAATGTTTTTATTGGTGTTGGTGCTTTTATGTCAACATTTTTGTCATAGTGACCATGTAATTCTCTCCAAAAGAGTCACATATACAAATACAAGATTGACATACATTTTAACTTTTTACCATTCTATATAAAAACTAAAAAAAAATTGCCTCTAGTTAGGCTTTAAGGTACCTATAGACATAAAATAATTATTTAACCTGGTGACCTGGCTTTTCTCTACTACACTTAAAGCGGAACTTCAGTCATTTTTTCATCTTTCATCTATTAAATCTTCTGCCCTTGTTGTTTTAACTCTGGATAGTAAAATGTTTTTTTTCTGCCATTAAATACCTTATACAGCCCACTTCCTGTCTCTTGTCTGTAAAAATGCCTCGGCGTATGGCATCCTGCACTGCTCTCTCTCTTTCACTCTCGTGAGAGTTTCCCAGGAAGGGGGGGTGAGTCATAAGAGGGCCAATGACAGCTGCAGAGCTGGAGGTGTGCCTCTGTGTCTGTGTAAATCCAGGAAGTGAACAGGCAGCGGCTTCAGCTGCCCACAGTTAAAATGATTGCAGCCAGACTTAGTGGAGGGAGATTTCTGCAGCATATTTGGCAAAGTACAGAATCACAGTATATATAAAATAATATGCAAAGTGGTTGGAGGGAAGCTTCATAATGGCAAAGATGTTTTTATTACAAGTTATGTGAGCAGACTGCAGTTCCTCTTTAAGCAACACAGTTAAGTTGTCCCGATGTAAATCCATTGTGACTGGATAGAGAAGGAGCAGCAACAGTCTGATGGGGCCGTCTCTCTGTTCTCTCCTTTTATCAGAATGTTCCTTTTTAACACATTCACTTCCAGTGCTGTCCTTTTCCCCCAGTCTGAGTGCTGTTGTACAGGGGCAACTGCAATCAAGTCAGATTTAGGAATTTATTCTAGTTGCATTTCAAATATATTGAAATTATATTTTTTTAATAAGCATAACTGCGTTTATCGGTGCGTTTTAAATATCTGCCTGGCATTCAGCTTTAAAGATATAAAAGACACAAATTAATGCATCTCTGTATTCATTAATACACCAGTAAATGTATTTTTTCATGAAAGCAGCATAAGTACCTGAATTTAACTTGGTATCAGCCTCTTGAAGTCCCAGTAGAGAACACGCAGCATATGATGCCAATCAGTTCATGTCTTCACAAAAAGCATGCTGATAGGAGGAGAGAGCAGAGTGACCAGAGTGACAGGGAGATGAACTCTTCACTGTGCTGCTTCTCCTTTCACTGTCCAGTCACAGGTTGTGCGGGGGTCTATAACACCCTGGGCTCAGAGGAAGGTGTGGTCAGATGATACTGGCTGTCTTTCACCGTAGGTCAGGGGTCTCCAAACTTTCTAAACAAAAGGCCAGTTTACTGTCCTTCAGACTTTAGAATGGCCGGACTGTGGACAGTAGGAGTTAACATATCCCTATCTTTAGTATTAGAGAGAGAAATTGTGCCCCATCATTGGTATTGGTGGAGGAAATAGTGTCCCGTTATTAGTGCCAGTGGGAGAAATAGTGCCCCATCATTGGTGTCAGTGGGTGGAATAGTGCCCCATCATTGGTGTCAGTGGGTGGAATAGTGCCCCATCATTGGTGTCAGTGGAAGGAATAGTGCCCCATCATTGGTGTCAGTGGGTGGAATAGTACCCCATCGTTGGTGTCAGTGGAAGGAATACCGCCCCATCATTGATGTCAGTGGGAGGAATAGTGCCCCATTATTGGTATCAGTGGGTGGAATAGTGCCCCATCATTGGTGTCAGTGGGTGGAATAGTACCCCATCGTTGGTGTCAGTGGAAGGAATAGCGCCCCATCATTGATGTCAGTGGGAGGAATAGTGCCCCATCATTGGTATCAGTGGAGGAATAGTTCCCCATCATTGGTGTCAGTGGGAGGAATAGTTCCCCATCATTGGTGTCAGTGGGAGGAATTGTGCCCCATCATTGGTGTCAGTGGGAGGAATAGTGCCCCATCATTGGTGTCAGTGGGAGGAATAGTGCCCCATCATTGGTATCAGTGGAGGAATAGTTCCCCATCATTGGTGTCAGTGGGAGGGATAGTGTCCCATCATTGGTATCAGTGGGCGGAATAGTGGGCGGAATAGTGCCCCATCATTGGTGTCAGTGGGAGGAATAGTGCCCTATCATTGGTAACAGTGGAGGAATAGTGCCCCATCATTGGTATCAGTGGAGGAATAGTTCCCCATCATTGGTGTCAGTGGGAGGGATAGTGTCCCATCATTGGTATCAGTGGAGGAATAGTTCCCCATCATTGATGTCAGTGGGAGGGATAGTGTCCCATCATTGGTATCAGTGGGAGGAATAGTGCCCCATCATTGGTGTCAGTGGGAGGAATAGTGCCCCATCATTGATGTCAGTGGGAGGAATAGTTCCCCATCATTGGTGTCAGTGGGAGGAATTGTGCCCCATCATTGGTGTCAGTGGAGGAAGGAGGAATAGTTCCCCATCATTGGTGTCAGTGGGAGGATTAGTGCCCCATCATTGGTATCAGTGGTAGGAATAGTGCCCCATCATTGGTGTCAGTGGGAGGAATAGTGCCCCATCATTCGTATCAGTGGAGGAATAGTTCCCCATCATTGGTGTCAGTGGGAGAAATAGTTTCCCATCATTGGTGTCAGTGGGAGGAATTGTGCCCCATCATTGGTATCAGTGGGAGGAATAGTTCCCCATCATTGGTGTCAGTGGGAGGAATAGTTCCCCATCATTGGTGTCAGTGGGAGGAATTGTGCCCCATCATTGGTATCAGTGGAGGAATAGTTCCCCTTCATTGGTGTCAGTGGGAGGAATTGTGCCTCATCATTGGTGTCAGTGGGAGGAATTGTGCCCCATCATTGGTATCAGTGGAGGAATAGTTCCCCATCATTGGTGTCAGTGGGAGGAATTGTGCCTCATCATTGGTGTCAGTGGGAGGAATAGTGCCCCACCATTGGTATCAGTGGAGGAATAGTTCCCCATCATTGGTGTCAGTGGGAGGAATTGTGCCTCATCATTGGTGTCAGTGGGAGGAATTGTGCCTCATCATTGGTGTCAGTGGGAGGAATTGTGCCCCATCATTGGTGTCAGTGGGAGGAATAGTGCCCCATCATCGGTGTCAGTGGGAGGAATAGTGCCCCATCATTGGTATCAGTGGAGGAATAGTTCCCCATCATTGGTGTCAGTGGGAGGAATAGTGGCGCAAGGGGCAGATAAAAGCAAATGTAGGGCTGCAGTTTGGAGACCACTGCCCTAGATGATGGTGGCTATTCTTTTTGTATTATTTTTGGCTGGAGTTCTGCTTTAAGTAACCAATGAATAGGACTGCCCCATACATGTTATTTGAAAATGATAAAGTATGAACATTATTATTATTAAATAGGTTATTTTCACTCCAAAAACGGATGCTCCTTTCCTGTTTCTGAAAAGCTCTGTACACAGCATGCAGATCACTTAAAAGTAGAAGAGTCAATGTTAAGATTTAGATCTTTTGTGTCACACAATGCATTTCTATTATACCCGGCCAGAGTAAGGAACCCATCATGTTACACCCCCATCTCCGGGCGCCAGTAGCTGACTTCAAATAACAACAGGCATGTAAACAAAATCATATGTTTCACAAGCATACAAATATACATGCAGTTAGTCACCAGCATCTGTCACATTGATTACTAAACTTTAAGGGAATGTATCATTGTTTCAATTATTTTTTTGGATGGACATGTAACGGATCAGCTCAATGTCAGTCATGTTATCAATGCTTTCTAGTTTTTATTTATGTTGCTTCTATTTATTGTTTATTATTATATATAAAAATGAGTGCAGCTATATTTGCTCATTACATATGCAAGCTCTGCTTCCTCCTTTGCTGTGTTACTCAGTGATTGTACTTGTATGGTTCTGCTGCTTTCTACATTTCAAGTCTACAAGTTGGCCAGCTTATTGAAAACAATGGCAATCCATGTCTCCATATCTTCTAATAGATACCGAGCCACTGAAAGCTACTTCTAATGGCTATTCTACAAATCTCTATATTAGGTAACTGAGAAAATGAAGAGACATATATTTGAAAATGTGAAAGTCAAATAAAAAATTGCATTAACAGGAACACTAAAATAACTTATACAACGCATTGACTGAAAATCCCTCCATTAGCTTCCGCTCACCCAACAACAACTTACAAAGTCATCCACAACTCTGCTCCAAGCTACATCATCAACCTCATCTCAAGATACCGACCAAACCATTTCCTTCACTCCTCCCAAGACCCCCTGCCCTCTCCCCATCACTTCCTATCATGCTTGACTCCAGAACTTCTCAAGAACCACTCCCATCCTCTGGGGCTCCCTACCCCAAATCTCCCATTTTAAGCAGCTTACTGACACTCATATTGACCTTCATGGATCTCCAGTGGCCATCTCTTGAATCTCTTGATTGACTCTTTACCACTTGTAATAGAGTCCAGGCTATCTGGTAAGAGTATTTACCCCCCTCTCTGGGTGGTGGATGCACATCCTTTGGTGACTCCTTTGTTGAACATGGCTCTATCTAACCTGCACTGAGTGGACACTTCTTCTTCAATGTTTTCTCTTGTTGGACTATATTAATTATTTTTCTTGTTGGACTATATTTACATATTGAGTGCACTTTTGCACATATTGAACATTTATTATGCACTATTTACACTTTTGATGATTTATAATTTTTATATCAATATTATTTATATTTATTGCACATTGCACCTTCATACCGTTCATGTTCTGTCATATTGTCCACTACACTGTTTTTATTGCTCATAGCACTTTATCAGATTTTATAGCGCTGCACAGTTTATTTGCAAATCATTTGCACAATTGGTCAGATTGGAGTGTCAGCTGCTGGTACATACGCAATAATAGCTCAGTAATTCCTACAGACATTTTTTTACTCATATTGACCCACAGTTGCTCCCAGATGCACTAACCCTTCAGGGTCCTGACAGCAGTACCCAATGTATTCTCTGGGCCTGAATAGTGACAATAGTTTAGTGATTTATTTTATTAGTTGCCTTTTATTCTCAGTGGAGAGTGTAAACGCCAACTAGGTTGTTGTCTGTAATTTTGTAGAAAATGTAAAGGTCTGTGGTGGAAAAGCCTTAACTGAAACATTGGACAAGTTTTGCAGTTTACTAAGTGGCCCTATCCCCATCTATACAAGAAAGAACATGGTCATGGCTGCAAGTGGTGGATATTAAAGGGTCAGTGTACCTGGAAGTTAGAGTTTAGTTGATAAGACCTTGTGAGCCCCTGGGTTCTTAAATACTTAAACGGTTGGATCTCCCAGCCAGAGGCGTTATTAGAACCTTCAGGGCCCCCTGGCCAGGGCCCCTTCCTCTTCTCGCTGATCCTGGGGCCCTTTACTCCCATCGTGGGTCTCTTTATTATGGTCCCGTCCAGCGGCACCCTTTCACAAGTTCTGCAGCGGGCCCCCTTTTGGCCATCTTCGGGCCTCCACATGGTGGTGAAATGCCAGGGCCCGGTCGCAATTGCAACCTTTGCAATCCTGAAAGTTCCCTCACTGGCGTCAGTAGTTTTTCATTTTTATTTTAATTTTATTATAGTTTTAATATTTCATTTAATTTCTTTTACAATTTTATTTTTATTATTTTTTACATTTTTTTAGGGGCCCTGTTGGGGGGCTTTGATGAGATATCAGGGGTCTAAACAAACCTCAGCCCTCAATATCCAACCATGTAGCCTCAGCTGCACAGAATGAATGGACAGGAATAGCTGTGCATCGAGCCTCCCATTCATTCAGAAATGGAAGTATAGTAAAAACAGTTTACTATGCTTCAGTTATGAATGATCCAATTGGTACCAATCACTGACTCTGTCCATTCAGAAAAGGAAGGAGCTGGTAAATGACAAATTTACAGACCCGTTCCCATCTCTCCACCATGACTCATCTTCTACAGCAGCTGGCAGGAGAGAGGAGGGGGGAAGACAGCAGCTCCGTGGGGGGGGGGGACCAGGGGAAGCACACAGGGACCCTGGGAACAGCAGAAGACAAGTAACCTGTATAGGAGGGGCAGCGGGGGCAGCATATAGAGGAACCAATCTCCTCCATTAGGAGGAAAATGGAGGAGATTGGTTCATCTAAATGCCGCCCCTGCCATCCCTCCTACAAGGGAGGCACACGGGCCCCCTGGACCATAGGGCCCGGTTGCAATTGCAACCCCTGCAATCCCTATCATTACGCCCCTGCTCCCAGCCATAATTCCTGACTTTGTTCCTGTACTAAACACCTTTGTATGTTTCAGTTCCTCCTGTTGCATGTCTCATCAAAAAGAATAAATGAATATTTATAAAGAAGAGCAGGAACCCCTCATAGTGAATAAAACTGGTGTGCAGACCTATGAGCTTACCAACAGAGTCTTGAAAGTTCAAAGAAAATGTTAGGCAGCTTAAAGTAAATGTAAACCCTAACTAAACAATATTTAATTTGCTAAAGCATTGTGTATCATAAAAAAATCACCCCCTTTTTTTAAATCAGATACTTGTTTTCACCTTTTTATCATTCTGTAACGCACGTTAGTGCTGCTGATCTCCTGTAGATATTTCATTTCTACAAGCATGAACCCAACAAGGGCTGCATGGTGTTTCTCAGGGTGAGCTTCCTCATGGTAATAACAGTGGACCATGCTTACATATTGTGTTTTAAAATAGCCACATGTTTCACCCAGAAAATGGAAAATGTAAGAAAAAAAAGGGGTAGCCAACATTTCTAGCAAATGCCCATTGCCTATTTTCTTGCAAATGTCTATTGTCTAGCCTATTTTCTTTGATTATATTTATTTTGACAATGTGACTTTTTTTTGCTGGTTTGTCACTTAATTTAATATTCGTGCATAGATCTTTGCATCCCCATACCTTCAACCATTAAAATGCATGGCAAAGAAAAAAAAAAGTATAGAAGGTGAAAGAAAAAAAAAGAGGAAAAAAAGAGGGGGGGGGGGCTTCACTATGGGCTTCCTTATATTCGTATTTGGTGAGAAACTGTAGTACCAAAATACAGTGATGCTTCTGTCTGTTCTATCTAGCATGCTGTTGTTTAAATCAGGGGTCACTCTCCAAACTTTTCAAACAGAGGACAAGTTAGCTGTCCTTCAGACTTGAAGGGGAGGGGGCTGGATTGTGGCCAGTGGGGGTATAAAATGTCCCACACCCAGCATCGGTGAGAATAAACATGGCCGCAGGGTTGGTGGTCAGCAGGAGTTATGCCCCATCATTGGTATTAGTGGGAGCAATAGTACACCATCGTGGGTATCAGTAGAACAAATAGTGCCCCAAAGTAGGTGTCAGTGGGCTGCAGTTTGGAGACCCCTGGTTTAAATAAAGGATTTTAAAAAATGGCCATAGGAAGCCAATGTGACAGGCT
>BLSH010279183.1:663870-682442 GCA_018402905.1 Glandirana rugosa
CGTATTGACCCTCTGTTCCTGTCTCGTAACGGTGAGATACTATCCTTCACGGACTTCTTCTTGGAACTATCCTCGTAGTAGACCATAAAATAAAATGGTTTTCAACATCTAAATCCTCATAACTTTTACTGAAAACTTTAACGTACTTGTACGATTTAGTATATACTATACTATATATAGTATGTATATACTAAAAAATTGTTAAATGTATTGGTGGTAGTTATTTTTTTTTTCAACTGGTTCTCGTACGATTTCTATAGACCAGTGAGATGTGAATTTCAAGTTGGATCCCCCGCACCGGCTCGCCGCCTGCCATCTTTGGGCCTGCTTGCGGCCTGTGGAAGCGGACCTTCCCTCCCCTGTACGGGTCCAGCCGGTCCAATTTTCACCATGGCTGCCTGTACCCTGTGATGCCTGGAACTTGCCCGGTCGATCGAGGTGAGACTCAGTGCAGGATAACGTCAGGATCTGTGTAAAAGGCTGGCGGTGTCTGGAGAGCTCTGGCTATGTGCTGCTTACATGTCCGCCGCTCGGCCACGCCCCCTAGGTTGAACTTTAAGTGTAGAGTGACCAGATATCTTTAGCATGCTCTTGGTCAACTTTTTTTTTTATTGATGGTGGTTATGTAAATTGTTAAAAAATCATATATGTATGATATATATCATATCATATATGATTTAGCATGTTCATGCAATTTCAAAAGTCATTTTCAATACTCCTAAATCTACAACTTTTGGTAAAATAAAATACCAGATGATGCTCCTATCAAGGTTCTTCTTCAGGCACTTCCTATCATAGAGTGGCAATGCTCTGTCCTTGTCTCCCAGTTATGCTCCTGTGTTGTCACCCTGTCACATGGACTTCTAAAGAAAGTGGTAAATGTGTATCATCAATTAATGAACAATATCATATGATATAGTATATAGCATAACATATAAAGTGTATTTCATTAGTGTAGTCCATAAACAATGCAGATGAATGACTCTCAAGGTCAGTGACAGTTCATGTTCCAGCGGTGACATAATAAACTGATTACTGATTCCTAGATAAAGTGCTTCTTGGGTGACATACAATATCATAATCATAAGTGGTGTGTTTTCCCTCCTTTTGACACCTCTGTGTTCACAGAACTCTCACCTTAGTGAGTAATCAAATGGGTTTTTGATTACACAAAACCACTCAGGCTGATGTTCCTGCAGTCATGCAGGTGTTAGGGGTGATTTATCATCCATTCTGGCCTGGTTGTGTTGGTGAATATCCCTGTTATGGTCCCTTTAAGACTCCGTTCACCATGCAGTATTCATATATGGAGTGAAGCAAAGTAACCTTGCATAGTTTAGTAGTTAAAATAATGATATTTATTTAAAATAGTAACTCTTACATTTAAAATCATAGAAAACTGCTTGGCAACTGCAGATACAGCAAAGACTTCCCACATCACTTCCGATCCAGCAATGCCCTATGCGTTACATCATGTCACGTGACTTCATCAGGGAACTGATGACGTAATGCGTAGGGCAAGAGTTACTACTGAGTTTGCGCAACGTATATTTTTACTACTACTATTGTTTGATTGTGCGAACACAGTGAGAGGTTGCAGCAACTCGCCTTACATTTATATTTATTTGGTTTTACTTACCTTATTTGGCTGCATCTGCACACACTGTATCAGGACTAGTTTATTACTATTATTAAGTGGCAGCGCAGAGGTACACACACCCTTTTTATCAGTAAATTTACCCTGAGAAATATACAAAAATTTGGAAGGCTGCTCAAAGCACTACAAAACTTCCCTCTGCAGCCGAAAGCAAAGATCGGATACTGACATTCAAACAAGCTCATCTAGGCTAGCTGAAACATATCAGAAGACAGAAGGTGGAAACGCCGCACACCAGAACCCAGCCACTATATAGAGAGGTAAAGATGTGGCTTCAGCCTGATCTACTCCTGGCTATGCTGAGTATGAGTGCATGCATTGGGAAGCATGCACTCATCACTTTATAGAAAGTCCCCCTGATTCCCCTCCTCATGTCCTATGGTTCCAAGTGCCACCGCATATGCATACCCACATTGTACTCTCTGCCTACCTGCCACATGACAATGTGGATCCTGTGAAGCAGCAAAGCCACCCAGTGTCCAGGAACCTGGAGCAGCGATCTTTGGACCTGTTGGCTCTTTGGAACCAGGGCAGATGTCCCTTCTGCCCACCCCTTGTCCTGGCCTTGGGTTTTGAAGAGAGCTATAAACCTTCCAACATCAAAAGCAGGTATTCTTGGACCATACCAAGAAACAAAACAGCTAAAAGGGGTTTCCTATTAAGATGCAGAGCGTCCTTCCCCAATCCATATTTGGGTTGGCTGGTGAAGTCAAACATTATTTCCTCTAAGGAAGCTCTGCAAAATTCAAAACATGACTTGAAAATCACCTATAAGTTATGGAGGGAGCTAAATATCATCTTCGAACATCATTTGTAGAATTCTGTTCAGTCCCCAACCAAATCAAAAGAAGGTCATCTAGGACCATACCAAGAAATCAAATGGCTAAAGGTTTTTTTTTCCTACAAAGATGCAGAGCGCCTCCCATCAACCTGTATTGGGTGAATTTTTTTGTCCCATGGAAGTTCTGCATCTTTGCAGGTAGAAAAGCCCATAAACAGAAATAAATTATGTGGCAACAAAAAATCAACTGCTGCCACCAGGAAAGATCTCAGGGATTCACTTTTAAGTTAAATGATTTTTCAACCTCCATTATGCAAAATCTTGCTGAAAAGAAAAATAGAACATTAAGTGAACTCAACCATAATGCTTGACAAATAAATCAGATAGTCGCAGCATCTAAATGTAGCAGGCTAGGTTACCTGAGGTCATTGGAACATAAGGTTCTTGATATGTTCATTAAACATGATGGTACAAAAGACCCCCCCCGGTTTTAAAAGATGTGAGATTATCGCTACAGGGACAGTATTCATTAAAGTAACATTGCCGCACAGGTGCGACGCCAAGTTGTTTCGAAATGATTAACTTCACTAATGTGCCAGTCCTTTTTGGTTTAAGTGTGTAGGGTAGACCAGACGTAGGGGGAGTTTTATCACACCGCCACTAACATCTGCTCCCAATAAGTACAACTTGTGTTGTTCTGCCAGCATCAATAAATATGGTCCGTATGATAGATTTTTGAAGGCGATCCCATCAAGGCTAGGGAGAAAAACTGAACTCTTTTTAGCATCAAAGAAGTATAAAAGTTGATTCCGGAAATTATTACTGAAAAATTTTGTTGGCAGATGTTGAACCTGCTGATAAGATTTTTTTTGAGCTGCATGGTGCTGGGATAAAACCAAGAATTTGAATACCAATGGGGTCATATGAAGCATGTCTGGGATCTTTTTCACGCTGTCCAGATCTGTTCTGCTTTGAAGGAGAATTCTGTACTTGACTGAAAGTTATGGCTTATGACCAGCAGGTGGGGCTACAGGCAGAGTCTTTATTTATTGCTCCTGTTCTTTGTAAAGCATGGGTGCTATAGGAAGGGTGAGCTGCTCAATGTTACAATATGAAGGGTTGCAAACTCAGAGAACGTTCATTAAAATTAAATGAAGAATTTGGGATCTGCCCACTGCCAAAGGTAGAAGATGGTGAAGAGGATTTGTGATGGCACTGGATTGGACCAAAGATATTTGGAAAAATGTAAGCTGGCATTTCCAAGTTCAGAGTTGAGCTTTAAAGACAGATATAAGCTAATAATTTAAAAAGAAATTATAAAAGTGATGAAAACAATAACGTTGACTATACAAGCAAAACCTCATTGTTCCTCAACTAGTGCTGAGACAAATATAGTCGTTTGTTTTGATGTCACTTTCTAAAAATGCTCATTGCCTGACTGTCGTGCTGATATGGTGACTTTTATTTCTATCTAAGACCCCTAAGCCAAATAAGTATGCAGATTCAGCTTCGACTCCCCTCTGACATTACTTCCTGCCTTCTTTGTCTATGGCAGTGACTTCCATGGTACTTAACCCCTTCATATCCGGGCCATTTCTGGCACTCCTCTCCTTCATGTATAAATCATCATTTTTTTGCTAGAAAATTACTCAGAACCCCCAAACATTATATATGTTTTTTTAGCAAAGATTCTAGGGAATAAAATGGCGGTTGTTGCAACTTTTTATGTCATGCGGTATTTGCGCAGCGATTTTTCGAACGCGTTTTTTTAAAAAAAAACCCAGTTTCGTGAACTAAAAAAAAAACAAAACAGTAAAGTTAGCCCAATTTTTTTTCATAATGTGAAAGATGATGTTACACCGAGTAAATAGATACCCAACATGTCACATTTTAAAATTGCGCAAACTTGTGGAATGGCGCCGAACTTTGGTTTTTAAAAATCTCCATAGGCGCTGCTTTAAAATTTTTTACAGGTTAGGTGTTTTGAGTTACAGAGGAGGTCTTGGGCTAGAATTATTGCTCTCACTCTAACGCACGTGGCGATACCTCACATGTGTGGTTTGGACACCGTTTACATATGCGGGCGCGACTTACGTATGCGTTTGCTTCTGTGCGCGAGCTCGCAGGGACGGGGCGCTTTAAAAAATTTTTTTTATTATTTATTTCTTATTTTACTTTTACACTTTCACTTTAATTTTTTTTTGATCACTTTTATTCCTATTACAAGGAATGTAAACATCCCTTGTAATAGGAAAAGTGAGTGACAGGTCCTCTTTATGGACAGATGCAGGGTCTATAAGACCCCACATCTCTCCTACAGGCTGGAAAGGCTGAGATCAGAAAAAAAAAACAGACGATCTCAGCCTTTCTTTCCCCTTTAACGGCTGTTGTTTACTTCGGAGACCCGGAAGTGACGTCACGACGTGCGCCCGGGCCTCCGAGAGCCATAGAGATGACCGAGGGACATCTGTCCCTCGGAAATCTCTGCCTTCAAGATCCGGCGGCAGGCGATTCCTTCTCCCGGTCACCGATCGCTCAGGTGAGCCGGGAGAAGCACCGGAGGGAGGGGGGGGCGTCCCCTCCCGCCGTCTGTAAGAACGATCAAGCGGCTGACCTGCCGCTATGATCATTCTTACGGTGATGGGAATCGCCTGAGGAAAAAAACGATACCTCAATGATGCCTGCAGGTGCCGGCATCATTGAGATATCACCACTGAAATCCCAGGACGTCCATGGACGTCCTAGGATCTGAAGTGGTTAAGCCAGAAGCAGCTGGCCAAATTGTATACTGGAGGTCATCATTGGCAACCTAAATATTTCTTATAGTACAGGTTTCCTTTAACGGAATTTAAATTTTTTTTTAGCAGTGAGCACTATGATTTGCTTCTGTTCCATGAAGCTTGAGAGAAAGACCTTTGTGGTTGTGGTAGTAAAGCTGGGTCTTGTGCTATTTTTGATTAATTGCATATACAAGCTGGGGCAGATTATATATGTTCTCTGGGTCCTGGTGCCTGCCAACATGCTAAATTGTGGTGAGGGTTAAATTGTGGAGTTGAGCATTCACCCTCTAGGGGAAGGTGGAGGATTGTACTTCTTCACTTGGAGAACACTTTCTTTGAAGAAGTATGACTTTGCACTACTGAGATTTAAGTTTTTCTTCACTTGGGGCTATTTATACTTTTGGACTTAAAGCGGCGTTCCACCCACAAATGGAACTTCCGCAGATCTGACTCCTCCCCCCCCTCCGGTGCCACATTTGGCACCTTTCAGGGGGGAGCAGATCTGTTCCCACTTCCAGGGAAAGATCACCGCAATCTTGTTCACTTATGGATTCCCTTAGTAAGGATGCCAGCGCCTGCACCCGAAGACAGGTAAGTGCCCTTATATTAAAAGTCAGCAGCTACAGTATTTGTAGCTGCTGACATGTAATCTTTTTTCACCCAGGTGGAACTCCTCTTTAATTTTAATATTTTTTCAACAATTTATTTGTGTGCAACATATATGTTATTTTGTGTAACATATGAATTGTTTTTAGATAAATGATTGGTGTCACTTCTATACACATATACACTATATTGTCAAAAGTATTGGCAAAAATACTGCCTTTACACGCACATGAACTTTAATGGCATCCCAGTCTTAGTCTGTAGGGTTCAATATTGAGTCATACAAAAAAGGTCACTGCCCCCACCTATAACTGGCCTTTACAGCAAGGAGCACTGGCAAGGGCGGACTAAGGGGATTAGTTGCACACTTTTGCAAATGCACGTGTAAGCTGCAGGCCCCGGCAAGGCACCCTGCATCTGCAGACCCTGCCTCTGACTTATAAGAGGCTCCACAATGGGAGCACATGCATTTGAATGGATAGATGGAGGGCAGATGACTGAAGGGAGCCCACCCCTCCTTAAAGTTGCAGGAGCACACTGAACACCCAGCACATTGCACTATGGCAGCAAAGGTGTCAGTGCGTTGCCTGACCAATATGCCAGCAATACAATAAAGGGTCACTGCCCCCACCTATAACTGGCCTTTACAGCAAGGAGCACTGGCAAGGGCGGACGCATGTCAAACAAAACCAAAGAATTTTCAAGCTCAACTTACCGACCAGCCTGCCACCAACCAAATTGACCTGTCTAACAATGTGCGTTAAAAACAGGGGTTTAGTTGCACACATTTGCAAATGCATGCCTGGCTCACCCTTTGCAGCTATAACAGCTTCAACTTGTCTGGGAAGGCTGTCCACAAGGTTTAGGAGTGTCTATGGGAATGTTTGACCATTCTTCCAGAAGCGCATTTGTGAGGCCAGGCACTGATGTTGGATAAGAAGGCCTGGCTCGCAGTTTCCACTCTAATTCATCCCAAAGGTGTTCTTTTGGATTGAGGTTGGGGTTCTGTGTAGGCTAGTCAAATTCCTCCACCCCAAACTCGCTCATCCATGTCTTTATGGACCTTGTTTTGTGCACTGGAGCACAGTCATCTTGGAACAGGAAGGGGCCATCCCCAAACTGTTCCCACAAAGTTGGGAGCATGAAATTGTCCACAATGTCTTGGCATGCTGACGCCTTCACTGGAACTAAGGGGCCAAGCCCAACCCCTGAAAAACAACCCCACACCATAATCCCCCCTCCACTTAATGATTCGCACAAAGAAAGGTCCATAAAGACATGATGAGCATATTTGGGGTGGAGGAACTTGCCTGGCCTGCACAAAGTCCTGACCTCAACCCGATAGAACACCTTTGGGATGAATTAGAGTGAAAACTGTGAGCCAGGCCTTTTCATCCACATCAGTGCCTGACCTCACAAATGCGCTTCTGGAAGAATGGTCAAACATTCCCATAGACACTCCTAAACCTTGTGGACAGCCTTCCCAGAAGAGTTGAAGCTGTTATAGCTGCACAGGGTGGGCCAACTCAATATTGAACCCTACGGACTAAGACTGGGATGCCATTAAAGTTCATGTGCATGTAAAGGCAGGTGTTCCAATAATTTTGACAATATAGTGTATCTTGCATTGCAGGGAGCTGCAAGGAATGTGCATGCCCCTAGTTCATCAGGTGCCAGTAATAATGAATGGTAATGCAATGTAAAAACACATGTAATGTGACTTACTGTGTGCACCACACTTGTTATCTCAACATGGAAGTGTGGATCCAGCCCAAAGGACAACTAAACTACTAAAACTATGGTAATACTGTAAATTGCAGCTTATCCGTTATTAGATGCGGTGGCTATATTGGTTTTAAATTTTTAGGATAAGATTTTTTTTTGGTAAGTACAGAAAATAACTTTTGATCCTGTTAGAAATGCAGTGACATTGCCACTTCATATGAGCGTAATTAAAAGAAAAAACAACCTTATCCATCTTCTGTAAACTACTAATTCCCGATCCCCATGTAAAGAAGATGAACAAATTATGTGTTATTTGAAGTTCAGCCTAGGTAACAACCATGGCTTCTTTTATAGATACGGTAGGGCGATTTGTTATTTGCAAGATTATTAGGAGAAAGTAAACTTACTGCTACAGGGCGGCTGTGCTGCAGAGGATCGCGTATATATATATATGTGTGATCCTGCACTTCCGGGTTTCGGCAGCAAGTGTGCGCAGCTGCCTGTGACTCGCTCCTGCTGTGATCCTACACGGCGGGAGCTGCCGGCACTCGCTGTTTGTTCTGTACACAGGCAGAACAGCGATCTGCCTATGTAAAGAAGGCAGACTGCCGTTATGTCAGTACAGAAGGCATGGATCCTGTGTTCCTGTAAAGTAGGAGCACCGATCCATGCCTTCTACTTGTAAAAGCACCTCCCCCACCACACTGAAACGCCAGCTAGGCACACAGTTAACCCTTTGAATGCCTCTGATGTTAACCCCTTCCCAGCCAGTGTCATTAGTGCAGTGACAGTGCATATTTTTTAGCACTGATCACTGTAATATTGTCACTGGTCTCCAAAAAGTGTCAAAAGTGTCAGTTAGTGTCCAATTTGTCTGCCGCAATATCATAGTCCCTTTACTGATCTCCACCATTACTAGTAGAAAAAAAAAATAAATAAAAATTCCATAACCATATCCCATAGTTTGTAGACAGTATTTTTTTAACCAAACATATGTAGCAGAATACATATTGGCCTAAATTGATTTCTTTTATTTTTTTTTTTTTACTGGACATGTTTTAAAAAAAATATAGTTTTATTTTAAAATTGTCATTTTTTTTTGTTTATAGCGCAAAAAATAAAAACTGCAAAGGTGATCAAATACCACCAAATGAAAGCTCTATTTGTGGGGGGAAAAAGACATAAATGTTATGTGGGTACAGTGTCGCACGCCCTCACAATTGTCAGTTAAAATAAAGCAGTAAAGCAAAAAATGGCCTGGACAGGAAGGGGGGGGGGTAAATCTTCTGGAGCTAAAGTGGTTAAAGACTTTCTGCATAGTAAACTACTTGTTACCATTATTATTTCAGCTACAAGACTGGGAAGACAAATACATTACGGAAATGGTAGAGTCAGAAGAAAAAGAAGCAAAATGGACATTTCCAAAAAAATACATCAGCCAAGCATGCTGTTCTATTATCACTTACTCAGAGATAAAAGGAAATTCCTCACCGGAACTGTAAAAATCAGAGAGAAGTGGAAGTGCTTTATTCTGAATGGTGCTATGATTACAATTTTTAAAAGGAAATCTTTTGACCTTCTGTAATGGCCATAGAATAAAAAATAGCATCACTTTAGAGTTCTTCTCTCTGATCAATAGACCATCAACTAAATGCTGCTTTATTATTACTTACAGGACAAAAGTCACCCTTGTCATCTCTTTTTTCCCATCTCACCGTTTTTATATAAAATCATATGCTCTATAGCATTTTAAAGGGGACATACGGGGGGTCTATTTAACAGCATTTTCATCCAAGATTCCCACAAAGTTCACCAAAGATTCATGAATTTATTTAAAATATCATTCATTTAGGAGTGCTTTACATCAGACACAGACAGCAAATAAAATCTGAAAAGGTTTGAAGCCTAGATTTATTTCTAAAAAAAAATCAGCACAAGGGACATTACATACTATAAATCCAATGTGTCTCTTGTGCTGCTGGCTCCTATTTTCCTTAACCACTAGACCTCCGGAAGGTTTACCCCCCTTCATAACCAGGCCATTTTTTGCAATAGGCACTGCGTTACTTTTACTGACAATTGATTGATACTGCACCCAAATAAAATTGATGTCCTTTTTTCCCATAAATAGAGCTTTCTTTTGGTGGGATTTGATCACCACTGCATTCTTTAAACAAAAAAAGGACGACAATTTTGAAAGTACAAAACAATATTTTTTACTTTCCAATAAAAAATGTAAAGAATCTAATTTCTTGTTAAATATAGGCCAATATGTATTCTGCTACATATTTTTGTTTAAAAAAAGTCCCAATAAGCGTATATTGATTGGTTTGCGCAAAAGTTATAGCGTCTTCAAATTATGGGATATATGCTGGGATTTTTATTTATTTCATTTTTTTTTTTTACAAGTAATGGCAGCAAACCGGAGACAAAGATGGAACGATGACATGGTGCCAGGTAAGTGTTTAGGGATTGGCTGGTGTAGGACAGGTAGTGGGGAATGCATTAAAGCAGTGGTTCTCAACTCCTGTCCTCGGGACCCACTAACAGGCCAGGTTTGCAGGATAACTGAAATACATCACAGGTGTGATCATTTGCTGCTCTGTGATTGCAGTATTCTAGTCTGCATCTCCCCAAGGTAATACTTAAAATCTGGCCTGTTGGTGGGTCCCGAGGACTGGAGTTGAGAACCACTGTATTAAAGTATAACTAAAAACAAAACTTTTTTTTACTGTAGCGCTGCCCCCTTGAGGATTGTTTAAAGAATCAATTCCCCCTTGGTTCTCCTCACTCTGAGGGTCCTCCACCACCCCTGACACTCTTGGTTCACTCATATTGCAAAGTGTCATAGTTAATAACTCCACTTATGTAAAAAAGACCACAACCTGTGTAAAGTTAGAAACGTTTATTTTAACTCTGGTTTCTTGAAAGGAATAACAATAGTAGTTAGTGCTGAAGATATTGGTAAATAAGAGAAAGTGAACAGCTTAATATACTTGTACTATTTTATGTATTCTCAATGGATAATAATAGTCAGAGAATTATCAAGTCCTTCAATTGAGTGTAAACAGCGCCAATGGGTCTTATAAAAGAAGTAATTTGGAAATTCTGGCTATTAAACAATGCAGGCAATCCCTACTTACATCAAATGACGAAAAGGGTAAACTGGTACCACTCAATGAAGGCTGCATTAACAGTATAACAATGTGTATAATGCAAGACAGTTATTACAATATAATAATAGACTATCCCTAGAGCATAAATGTCAGTAACTATGACTTCTATATAAAATCTCCTGATATGACTTAACCTCTTCCTTACTGGGCACTTAAACCCCCCTCCTGCCCAGACCAATTTTCAGCTTTCAGCGATGTCGCAATTTGAATGACAATTGCGCGGTCGTGCGACGTTGTACCCAAACAAAATTGATGTCCTTTTTTCCCCACAAATGGAGCTTTCTTTTGGTGGTATTTGATCACCTCTGCGGTTTTTATTTTTTGACCCAGAAACAAACAAAGAGCGACGATTTTGAAAAAAGAACAATATTTTTTACTTTTTGCTCTAATAAATATCCAAAAAAAAAAATAAAAAAAAAAATTATTCATCAGTTTTGGACGATTTATATTCTTCTACATATTTTTGGTAAAAAAAAATCGCAATCAGCGTTTATTGATTGGTTTGCGCAAAAGTTATTGCATCTACAAACTATGGGAATTGATTTATGGCGTTTTTATTATTTTTTTTTTTTACTGGTAATGGCGGCGATCTGCGATTTTTATCGGGACCAATGACATTTATTCAGCGATCAAAAATTTAAATGTCCACTGATTACTGTATAAATGTCATTGGCAGTGAAGGGGTTAACCTGCAGGGGGCAGTGAAGGGGTTAACAGTGTTCCCTGGGTGTGTTCTAACTGTGGGGGGGATGGGTTGGCAGGGACATAACAGATCTAACTGATCCCAGTGACAGGGATCAGTAGATCTGCTTGTCCCCCTCTCACAGAACGGAGAACCGCCATGTTTACATTGGCGGTTCCCCGTTCTGCAGCTCCGCAGGCGATCGCGGGTCAGGAGTGGACAACGAGTCTGCACGACCCGCGGGCACGCCCTCGCAGCGTGCGGCGGCGGCGCGGACGCGACGCCGCCTGTGAATGCGCGCCGGGGGCGTGCAAAGGGGAGGACGTCGATAGACGTCCTCCCAAAGATTGAGATCCACGCTGTAGCTGTCTTTCGTCTATAGCGCGGATCTCAACAGGTTAAAGAGGTCTTAGGAGATAATGCAACAGCAAATAAACAGCCCTGAGTCTATAACTGGGGTGGAGATGAGTAGATGGGATGGCAGGTTTTGTCTTGCAGTGCCCAATAATCTTCTGCCGGCAATGAGAAGCTAGGTACCTATATTCACGGTGTCCTTTAAATCGGTAAGATGAGGCACTAATCGGTTGGTTTCCACTGACTTCCTGGAATAAACTGATCACAGCTGATATCCACTAGGAACAGATTGTAATCCAAGGCAACAAAGATATAGTGCAAAGACAGTATAAGTACTCTTATGTGTGGGCTGAGCCCGCTCACCAAACCCAAAGGACTGTAGGCAGACAAACGATCCTGTGCTCAGATGATGATGCGGGGAACGCTGGGACTGTTAGTTCCTGTAGTCAGGTTGCTCCTGGAAGGAAGAAAGCATCCACTGCACTCCTTGCAGCTCACTCGATCGATGGAGACGACCGTTGCAGTAGCAGACGGCTTCAATCCAGTCAAGGTGAATTCCGGAAGGGCACAGTCACACACTGTATTGCTGGAGAGAGATGGCTATCTGTTCACCTGCAGATGAATTAAGTTGGCTGGAACACTGTAGCTAGGCCGCAGGCCTATATCTGATGGCAGCAGCACACAGAGTTCCTATCTCTTTGGTCACGCTGTTCCCAAGAGGCCATTGTTAGCCCCTCCCTTTCTTTAAATAATCTCCTCTTGCAATGCATCTTGCCTCCCAGAAGCCTTCAGTACTGCACAGCCCGCTGGGAGATGGAGTCCTTCACAATAAAAGTCTGCTGACCACTCTCTTTCTTTCACACTACAACTCCCACAAAGCACCATCATGTATGCCAGTGGTTCTCAACCCTGTCCTCAAGTACACCCAACAGGCCAGGTTTTGCAGTTTTCCTTTATCTTGCACGGGTGCTTTAAATCAGAGTCAATGACTTGGTATTTTGGACAGCTGTTTTATCGAAAAAAAATTCCCAAAACATGGCCTGTTGGGAGTACTTGAGGACAGGGTTGAGAACCACTGCTGTATGCAGTCACACTGTCATTAAGATACAAACACTACAGGGAGCTTCCATGTTAGTCAATGAGCACAATTATCTGTAAGCCAGGGGAAAATTCCTGAGCTCCTGGCTACACTAGTTTTGGATAGAGTGGAGAGGGTTAGACCCATAGTTGTTTGTTTCCCCTGTTAAGGAGATTCCCCCTCTCTATTTGTCCTGTTTACCATTATCATTCAAAGTGAAAGTAAAAGAAAATCCCACGTATTGGGTTGTCCCCAGAAAAGTAATAGAGGGGAAATCTTCCAATGGGGACACTAGTTCTGGTGACCCGGGGTCCCCAAGGAATTCCCTTCATTTGCAGGGATTTCCTCTCACTTCCTGTTTTGGCTATGGGACATTTCCCCAATGGGACACAGATGACAAAAAAAAATCTGACAGGGGTATAACCCCCTTACTCTATCCAAAATGAAAAAAGTTTTGCCTATAGTAAACTTTTACCTAGTACACTTAAAGGTAAAAAATGTTTAGGCTTTAGTACCACTTTAAGGTCTCATCACCTGCACCATGTCGTCAATAAAAGGATAAATCGTATATCGCCCCATTTGTTCTATGACAGGAGGACACAGTAGATGAGTAGGGGATCTGGGAAGCGTGGGTGGGAAGTGTAGTGCACGATGCGGATGTACAGTAGACTGGTAAGGAATCTGCCGTGGTAATCACATTTGCTCCTTATGGTTTTAATCACTGGCAGATTTACTCTTCGTTAGTTATAATGATGGGTGAACGACCTACACCCAAGCCTGCAGGTCATTCCCCAGCCCAGGCCTGTCCATGTCTCATGGCCAAGTGTTTCACCTCTTTGGTTGCAGTTTTTCAGGGGCTATAAAACATTTTGGTAGAACAGAGTAAATTGTTCTGCATCATCCTTGGCAGCTCACATTCTGTCCCTCTATCTCTTGTTGGAGCAATAGATCAGAAGACGCTCTTTTACTAGGTTTATAAAACTTCTTGGGTTGCACCAGGCTGATACAGGCTGTGTGTACTGTAAGCAGCGAGCAGACAGCTCTGATACACGGAGAAGAGGGAATGTGGTTGTACAGCGTGTTCCATTTGGTCACATTAACTCTTTGTTCCTCTCGTGTAAAGTCGCTCTACAGTGACTGTGATAATAACCACATTTCTAGCTGCTGCTGCTTAGTGTCTATCATCCACTCCAGTCTTCAAAGCTAACTTTCCACATCAGAGGGCTATAAGGGGAACAATACTATATTTTCACACATTATGGGGTATTTATAAAAAAACTTGCCTTGCGAAAGTCTCATCATTTGCGCAAGAGTTACAGACAGTGTTGCCAACCGCCAGTAAATTTACTGACAGTTTGTAAAAATCAATGATTTTTACAACGGTCTATAAATATCAGGGTCTGATAATTTGTCATAGTGTGCTGACTTTTTAAGTGTAAACTGGGCAAACTACTTGATATGGGTATTGTCAGTGTTTCCATGTTGTGTTTAAATATCAATTGTCTTAGTTTTTAATAGGAGTTCAGTTATTTTTCAGGTTGTCAGTAAAAAATGTGCTCCGCCAGTACATTTCCCAGGTTTTGCCAGTAAAAAAAGCTGCTGGAAGTTGGCAACACTGGTTACAGATAATACCCATAATATTTGCAATATGTGTGTAATGTCAGTTTGTTTGTTGCCTTTAGCCGGGCACATGTAGCAATCCCTACTATTCAATCCTAAGTGGAAAATAGCCATAAGAACATCTGACCATGAGATTTAAAACAAGGTTCACCAACAGAGAAAATAGCCTAACACTATAGGTCAGTGTTTCACTCAAGGTACCCTTTAAAATTATGGACAGTCTCAAAGCACCCCATTCAAAAATATTCTAGTAGCTTTACACAACGCAGCAACATCCACACATAGGACACCCAACATTAAAGGTGATTTATTCTTCAAAATCAAATACACCTTTGCACACTGGTACTGACTAGTATTCCAATGTTTCTCCTCTCTCAATTTCTCTCTATCAGCCAGCTAACGTGACCCCAGTGCTGAGGGATAGGGGCACAGAAAGGTCAAACAAGGATGCTTTGGAGGCAACAGATTAACGTTGTTTACATCCCTTGTGATAGGAATAAAAGTGATAAAAAAAATAATTAAAGGGACAGTGTAAAAATAAAAAATAAAAAGTAAAATAAATAAGACAGAAAAAAAAAATGAAAGCACCCCTATCCCTCAGTGCTTGTGCGCATATGTAAGTCGCGCACGCATATGTAAACGGTATTTGCACCAAACATGTGAGGTATCGCCACAAACATTACAGCGAGAGCAATAATTCTACCGCTAGAACTCCTCTGTAACGCTAAACAAGTAACCTGTTATGTTCCGTAGTTTGCCTCCATTCCAAGAGTGTGCGCAATTTTAAAGCATGACATGTAAGGTATTTATTTACTCTGCGTAACATCATCTTTCACATTATACAAAAAAAAAATGGGTTAAATATTGTGCTTTTTTTTCATTAATTTTTTTCAAAACAAATTGTCTTTGCAAAATCACTGTGCAAATATAAAAAATTGCAACAATCGTCATTTTATTCCCTAGGGCAGTGGTTCTCAACTCCTGTCCTCAGGACCCACTGTGAAGAGAGATACACAGCTCCAGGTCCGGGTGTATACCTGATATGAAACCACGGTGCCTGCCACGGCTCGCCATCGCTTACTTAGATACACAACAAGACAGGTAGGCGGCACTCCATGGATATGTTTTCAGCTTGCAGTTTATTCCAGAATATGGCATGTACAGGTACAGGTGGATACAGGTAGACGCGTTTCACTCGGTGTCTCCGAGCTTAGTCATTACGACTTAGTAATGATTAAGCTCGGAGACACCGAGTGAAACGCATCTACCTGTATCCACCTGTATCTGTACATGCCATATTCTGGAATAAACTGCAAGCTGAAAACATATCCATGGAGTGCCGCCTACCTGTCTTGTTGTGTATCTCAGGACCCACTAAGAGGCCAGATTTTAAGTATTACCTTGGGGAGATGCAGACTAGAATACTGCAATCACTGAGCAGCAAATTATATCACCTGTGATGTATTTCAGTTATCCTGAAAATCTGGCCTGTTAGTGGGTCCCGAGGACAGGAGTTGAGAACCACTGTCCTAGGGTCTCTGTTGAAAAAAAAAGTATAATTGTTGGGGGTCATAAGTAATTTTCTAGCAAACAATACTGACATACAAAAAGTGCCAGAAAAAGCCTGGCCGGAAAGTGGTTAAAGTAGAACTCTAGATTTCCCTGATTAGTCAATCATTAGCAAGCACTAAATTGTCACCAGAATCCATTACTAAAAACAAGAAGCAGAAACCTCAGTCAGGAACAAAACGACTTGTAATCTCCTTTCACTTTATAAAATGACTCATGAGCACAGAGGGGATTATATTGTGGCTTTATGACAAAGAAAACATACTGAGCACCAGTCTTTGTGTTGTGAGAATACTGCAGGAAGACAGGATAAGGGTATTAAATCTGAGAGAGACTCATTTGCAGTGACATGGATTTAATCATAATAAATCGAGTGCAGGATCACAAAACATGGAAGAATAATATTTTTCCCAAGTCCGTGGACCAGAAGTACTTTCAAGTCAACTGAAAATGAAGCATTGCAAAGAAAACACAGAGAGCTCTGCCTAGCTTGTTTAATTTTCGATCAGCCATAATTGGTTTAAACTGGCTTAAAATGAACCCGGGGCCAGGCCATGGACATTCAAGTATTTACATGTTCTTAACAAGTAGTAATTATGCTCAAGTCCTGACTGACCTCTGTAGCTGAAGGTACTGTGGAGTAATTTATCCTCACTTCATTCTCAAACTTCACAACAGAAGCACCAAAGCCATTCAAGGTATTTTCTCAGCAGCTCAGTTTACCCTGCTTCCTTCTCTTATCAGTGACTCAACTGCTCTGCTCCTCTTGCTCCCCCCTCCTAGCAGTGACCCATCAGCTTAGCTTACCCTGCTCCCCCCCCCTCCAAGTTATTATTGGGGGGCAGGAGCAGGGGTACCTGACTGTTGGGTGGGGAGGCAGGATGAGCTAAGTTGCTAAGTCACAGCTGGAAAAGGGAAGCATGGCGAGCTGAGCTGCTGAGTAACCTATATGATTCTAGTACTTCTGCTGTTAACATTGAGGATGAAGTATTCCACATTGCTGGCAGCTACATAGGTCAATAAGCGCTTGTTTTAATATTCACTTATTTTATAATTTAAATCATTTTCATTTCTCTACAGCCTACCATACAGCTCGGTCTTCTGGGACTATTGGAACCTTTAACTCTATCAATAGCAAGTTGTACTTTTTTTGGGTGTGTTATTCATTTACACTCACAAAGTCATTATACTACACTGAATAAAAATGGTAGTGTGGGCTATTGACAGACTCAAAAAAAGGAACCAACATCCCTGGATAGAACATATATACAAGAATCTTTTTAGTGGGATTTTAACGGTGCCATAAAAAGAATAGTACCAAAATTTTTTTTTATAAAAATAGTGCATTTTATTAATACATCGTTAAAAAATTTGTTTGGCATAAAAATAAGAGTTTGCAGACTGTAATTTTATCACGTCACAGAAAGGATTTTCAAGGTTCATGATGATGTCGTGTTTTTATCCCGACATGTTTTGCCGCTAAGGGCTTCCTCAGGGGATTTATTAGAAGGTCACTGTTCAAAAAAGGAGGCAAAATATGCCATAATAGTATAAGGAAATACAAACTTAATGATATAAAAAAAGACACAATAACAAAAATCAATTAGTATTTATATTTATATTTGCAAATATAAATATAAATACTAATTGATTTTTGTTATTCTTATGCCAAACACATTTAAAACAATGTATTAATAAAATGTGTTATTTTTATAAAAACTTTTTTGGTACTATTCTGTTTATGGCCCCGTTAAAATCCCACTAAAAACCTTCCTGTATATATACACTGAATAAAACTTGATGCCCCCTACATTGTGGACAACCCCCCTTCTTTCCAGATCTCTTAGATGAGTATTGTAATTTGCATCTGGCAGCAATGCTCTCCTACCCATTTTGTGAATGGCAGCATTGTCAAGCAAGCAACTACCTGTGTGCAGTGGGGCAGCTGCTCAGCACAGGACCAGAATGATCGAGGTTATCACTGTAGTAACGCTGACTACTACAGTGATTGTCAGCTCCCACAGTGTCCCCTCAGGTATACATACTTACATTTTGCGAACTGGACCAATGTAAGTATGCAATTCAAGTATCATTAAAGGGGTTCTAAAGGCATATTTTTTTTTTATCTTAATGCATTCTAACCTTCTGTGTGCAGCTCCCCCCTCAGCCCCCCTAATACTTACCTGAGCCCCATCTCGATCCAGCGATGTGCTCCGGCCATCCCGGACTCTCTGTCTTGGTTGATTGAGATACAGCAGTAGGCGCAAAGCCCCCCCCCCCTGCTGTCAATCAAAGTCAGTTAGCCATAGAGGAGAGAGAGGGGAGGGCTGAACCGTGGCTCCTTGTCTGAATGGACACAGGGAGCTGTGGCTTGACTCGGGTGCCCCCATAGCAAGCTGCTTGCTGTGGGGGCACTCAACAGGAGGGAGGGGCCAGGAGCACCAATGAGGGACCCAAGAAGAGGAGGATTCAGGCTGGTAAGTATATCTGGTAAGTATATATATATATATATATATATATATATATATATATATATATATATAA
>BLSH010279183.1:695149-707288 GCA_018402905.1 Glandirana rugosa
TCACACCCCACGGAGAAGAATTACGTGTGAATGGGGAACAAGACAATATGGAGTAACAGAAAAGATGGTTCGGGACTGGAAATCAAATGAAAAAGCATTAAAGAGTATGCCAAGGGGTAAGTGTGCATTAAGAAGAGGCACCCCACACTGACCAGAACTTGAAAAACATGTAGCAGACATGGTGGCTCAACATCGCCAAAATGGTTATGTGGTGACACGAAATACAATACGCTTGTTTGCACTTCAGTGGACCAAATCTAACCCAGATCACAGCAACAATTTTAGGGCCACTATATCCTGGTGTAGTAGATTCATGGCAAGGCATGATCTGGTACTAAGGCAAAAGACAAAAATTGCCCAAAAATTACCTGCAGATCTGGACAACAAAGTGGATAGTTTCCATCGATACATAATACAACAGCGCACTAAACATGGCTATGCGTTAAGTAATATTGGAAATATGGATGAAACTCCAATGAGTTTTGATATGATTGGAAATAAAACTGTCCATCAAAAAGGTGAAAAAACTATTTTGTGGTACAGTGGTACTAGCATGCACAGCTGATGGCAACAAACTGAAACCTATGATTATTTTTAAAAGGAAAACAATGCCAAAACTCCAGTTCCCTGCTGGTTGTTTTGTGCACCTGCATGAAAAAGGCTGGATGGATGAGGAGGGTGTGAAACTATGGCTGGATAATGTATGGAACAGACGACCAGGTGGTCTACTTCAAAAACGTAGTCTACTTGTGTGGGATATGTTCCGGGCTCATTTAACTCCCACCAACAAGGAAAGGCTTGCGAGAATAAAAACAGATGCAGCAGTTATTCCTGCAGGATTGACATTGTTGGTACAGCCCCTGGATGTGTGCCTAAACAAGCCGTTTAAAGATCGCATTCGAGAACAGTGGAATGAATGGATGGTTAGCGGCGAAAAGTCATTCACAAAAGGAGGAAACATGCGTGCTCCACAGTTGGATGTTTTGTGCCAATTTGTCATAAAAGCCTGGAATGATATTGATGCACAAACAGTAATCAAGTCTTTCAAGAAGTGTGGCATATCAAATTCATTAGATGGTATGGAGGACGAGTACTTGTGGCAAGATGAAGAGGAAGCTGAGGCCACATCATCTGACATGGAATTACTAGATCCATACGATGACTGCCTTGCAACTGTATCACAAGATGTCATTGATGAACTTTTAATATCAGCTGACGAACAGGAGTTTAACCGCTTGCCGACCGCTGGTCGGGCAATTGTCGGCGACAAGGTGGCTCTATTGCGCAAATCGCCGTCATATGACGGCGGCTGCGAGATCGAGCCCAGTGAGTGCGCAGGGCCAGGGAGCGGGTGCGGCAGATTCGATCTCCGCCGGCCACCCGCGATGCCCCCCCCGGAGTGAAAGAACGGAGGTCCGTGTAAGTAAACACGGACATCCGTTCTGTGAGGGGGGAAGGACTGTGATCACAGCCTTCCTTTACACGGAAGCTGTGATCACTTCCCTTCCCCTGCAAGGGCAGTCCCCCCACAGTTAGAACACACCCAGGGAACATAGTTAACCCTTAGAGCGCCCCCTGCAGGTTAACCCCTTCACTGCCAATGTCATTTACACAGTAATCAGTGCATTTTTATAGCACTGATCGCTATGGTCCCAAAAAAGTGTCAAAATGTTCCGACATGTCCTGACATATCGCAGTACCGCTAAAAATCGCAGATCGCCGCCATTACTAGTAAAAAATAAAAAAAAAATAAAAACCCCAGAAATGAATTCTCATCATCCGTAAACGCGACCACTTTTGCGCAAACCAATCAATAAACGCCGATTACGATTTTTTTTATCACAAATATGAGGAAGAATATAAATCGGCCAAAACTGATGAAAAAAAAATGTTTTTTTATATATTTTTTTGGATTTGTATTTTAGCAAAAAGTAAGAAATTTGGGTTTTTTTGCAAAATTGTCGCTCTTCTTTTGTTTATAGCAGTGATCAGAAATGACGCAGCAGTGATACCACCAAAAGAAAGCTCTGTTTGTGGGGAAAAAAGGACGCAAATTTCGTTTGGGTACAACGTCGCACGACCGCGCAATTTTCAGTTAAAGCGACGCAGTGCCGAATCGCAAAAAGGGCTCTGGTCCTAAAGGGGGAAATCCTTCCGTGGCTGAAGTGGTTAAAGGCTTTTAAAGGGAAACTGAGAAGCATCTACCCGTCCATAGGGTCCACTTGGAGTGTTGCTTGCGCTGAGGAGGAGAGGAGTGTGTTGTCTTGTCTTTAGTGAATTACGTTTAATAAACTTGCGTTGTTTTATGTTTACTGTACATGTTTGATAACATACAGCCTTGTGACAGTTTTCCTGCATGTCATAAGCATTTGAATATAAATTAACATGTTGAAATCAAATCTGATGTTCTTTTTCGTTTTATTTGGTGTGTGGAAGGTGTGCAGAAGAGGAGGTAGTCTTATACGGCGAGTATATAACAAACTCTATATTTTGAGTGGAAATGTTGGGGGGTCGTCTTATACGCCCAGTCGTCTTATATGCCGGCAAATATGGTACATAACACTATTATGCAATACATCACTATTTACAGCAGGTAAACTAAGTATTGAACACATGTTGGTAACAACCCATGCAATCCATACATACAAAGAAACCAAAACAAATAAGTTCAGAAATTAAGTTCTGTGTAATAAAATGGAATGACATAGGGAAAAAGTATTGAACACAACTGAAATGTAGTTAATACTTTCTACAAAATCCTTTGCTGGTAATGAAAGCTTCAAGATGCCTCCTGTATAGAGAAACGAGTCCCATGCATTGCTCAGGTGTGATTTTGGCCCATTATTCCACACAAACAGTCTTCAAATCTTGAGAGTTTCATGGGCCTCTTCTGTGATCTTTAGTCCTTTCCATGGGGTTTCTATTGGCTTCAAATCAGGTGATTGGCTGGGCCATTCTTGCAGGGTTATTTTCTTTCTTTGAAACCAACTGAGCATTTCCTTGGCTTTGTGTTTGGGATTATTGTCTTGCTGAAATGTCCACCCTCGTTTCATCTTCATCATCCTTGTAGACGGCAGCAGATCTTTATCAAGAATGTCTTGGTACATTTTTTTATTCATCCTTCCTTCAGTGATATGCAGTTTGCAAGTACCGTGATGTTCCCACCTCCAAACTTCACTGTTAGCATGGTGTTTTTGGGGTGATGTGCAATACCATTTGACCTCCAAACATGGTGTGTATTATGGCATCCAAAGAGTTCAATTTTGGTCTCATCTGACCAAACTATTCTCCCAGTATTTCACAGGCTTGTCTAAATGTTGGTACCAAATTTTAAATGAGCTTCAGCATGCTTTTTCTACAGCAATGGAGTCTTGCATGGTGAGCGTGCATAATGGCTATTGCGGTTGAGTGCATTACTTATTCTTTTCTTTGAAACAATTGTACCTGCTAATTCCAGGTCTTTCTGAAGCTCTCCACAAGTGGTCCTTGGCTCTTGGACAACTCTTCTGATAATTATTTTCATTCCTCTGTCAGAAATCTTGAGAGGAGCACCTGGTCGTGGCTGGTTTATGGTGAAACAATGTTCTTTCCACTTCCGGAATATGGCCCCAACAGTGCTCACTGGAGCATTCAGAAGTTTAGAAAACCTTCTGTAACCAATGCCATCGGTATGTTTTGCAACAATAAGATTTTTCTTGTGTGACACTTTGGTAATGAGACACCTTTTTACAGGCCATCACTAGAGACTGAACCAGCTGATATTAATTTGCACCGACAAGGGGCAAGATTGCTTTCTAGTTACTGATAGATTTCAGCTGGTGTCTTGACTTTCCATGCCTTTTTGCGGCTTCCTTTCTTTATGTGTTCAATACTTTTTCCCTGTGTCATTACATATTATTACACATAACTTCATTTTCAAACGTAATTGTTTTGGTTTCTTTGTAGATATTGAGACGTTACGCAAGGCGCGGTGGTAGATGGATGGTATCTGTCGCCTTGTATGTGTTCATTTGGAATGGACTAAAGTGGGATCCAGCCCAGGCTTTACCAGCCACCGTGGCAGGGTTGCTTCCGGACAGGATTTTTTGGTCTATTTAAGTCCATGCTCAGCTGTCGTTTAAATGACCAGGAAGAGAGCAAGGGTTTGCTCTGCCCTGGGACTGTGAGAGAGATCAGCCTGAGAGAGCTGACACACGGAGCTTTGTGTTTTGGACTAAAGAAAGTTTTGCACTAACTTTGTTTTGTAAGTGTCTGGGAGAAGCCCGACACCGCTTAGAGAGGTATGCTGAAATGTTTAGTTAGAGACTGGATGGCAAAGATTTATTTTATGTTTTGTTTGTTTTGAAATTCCACCTTTTTACTAATAAACCTGGCTGCAAGCCAGATTTTAAGAAACTGCTATCTCAACTGCCTTTTCCCAGGAAAGATGATCCTGGCAGTGGTCCCTTGCAAGTCCTTGACCTGAGGCGGAATGTCCGGCTGGGGGGGACAGGGATAGCCCAAAACAAGCGCTGACGTTCAGTTAATTTTATTCAGACTGGTTAATTGGGACCGGTGCTTTGCAGTCAATGTTCTTTAGCAGATGTAAGTTCTAAAATTTCTGTAAGTATGATGATTCTATAACTTTTATATCATGGCTAAATTGCATTTTCTTTGCTACTTTTGTAGAAAGGAATACTTCCCCCTGAGGAAGACCTATAAACTTCTTTTCAAAGGTCGAAACGTGTCAGGGACTACTTGCAGCTGTGGCTGTATCGTATGCTATTCCATGTTTCGCTAAAGCACAACTTTGTATGTAAATGTACATGTTCCCTGTTCGCATAACCAGAGCTCTTGTTTTTATATCCACATATTTATAGCAAATGCCAATAGATTTTGAAACCAAAATTGGTATTCCAGTTTTATATACTCACTCTTATCTACATCCGTTATATTTATATGTATTTTGCTGCCATGAAACCCTCATTGGGGGACCCTCCCACTACATACTCTTAACCAAAGGGAAAGCAGCATATCCAATCTGTCTACGAGTACCTATTTGCCCATGTTAGATCCTGACCTGTAGCCATGTGCTCCCTTGAGAGTGGCTGATAGTAATGGTCCACCTTATAGCCGCCCTCAATCACACCATATTTCGCACATCTGTAGACACTGACCAGGCCAGCTCTTGTTTTTGTTGTTTTATTTAGGGGAAATAACTTGGAGGAGGATAAAGGGTGACTGTGGGATGCCCAAAAGAATTATAGTACACAAACTCCATATACACTCCTGTATATGCACACTTTCACTGCATACCGTCCCTCTGCAGACTGTTACTCCTCACAACTCTCCAGCACTCAACTTGCTGACTGTTTCTCCTACAGTTCTCTCTCCGGAACTGAACTTAGTAAATCATCACTCCGTTACTTCTCTCCAGCACTGAACTTAGTTTCCAGCTTGAAAGGAAATTTATCAAGCTTCTCTGTTCCTTTCTCTTCACCGCGGCTAGCATATGGTGAGGCCTACTCTCAGCAGAACCTCCGGAACACCCATTACGGGCCAGGGATCACAGGCCCCTGAATGTGTGGCAAAAGTACTTGAGTGCTAGCCGGGCCTTTGATGGACTACAACTCCCAGCCCATCCCTCTTTCCGGTCCCACCGACCTGCTTTTGCTCAGTGACTCTCCTTTCCCTGAACTGGCTCCCAAAGCTTCCACAGACTGTCCACTATTCCTCTCCCAGCTGGCTCCAGCACTTTCTCTTGCAGTTCCCAGGGACCGTCATTCACCAAAGTGGATCACTTTAAAGTCTCTCACCGTGTAGCACCTTTGCTGTTCTCCTGTTCCCTGTGCGACTCCAGGAATCACTACCACTGCTGGCTGCACCCGAACCTCCAGGCCCCAAGGTCACCCTCCCCAGACTGGGGCAAACTCCCAGGTAGAAACCCCTTCAGTGACTCTGCTACATCTCCAGACTTCCACCTAACACTTCTCCTCCAAGATTGGGCTGATTGAATATTTAAGGAGGTCTGCCCCCTGCCAATCCTTCTTGGGGATTGGTCAGGGCTCCTTAGAACACTCCAGATGGCTCCACCTATCTCCCAGCTCTCTGACCAGAAACCCTCCTCCCGGTTTCTAGAAAGAAGTGGAAGGTTCTGGTGACCTCATCTGTCAAGTCCACTCAATCCTCCCTGGGCCACTCCTTCTGGCCCAGATCAAAACATTCAGGCCTTCACCTACAGTCAGGCCTGACTACATTTTACCTCACCTATCAAAGCAATGCAAGAAAACGCACCTACACTATGGGGGCGCTACACTCCCCCCCCCCGCCCCCCAGAATCAGAAAATGGGAAGGGAAAAGGGAACAAACTTGGAAGGGGAAATACAAAACTCTACATGAGTAAATAAGTATCAAAAATACATTGTCTCCATTTTTGCAGTATTTACAATATACATTTTATCACAATTCCTATCTACATTCTCTGCATCTGTCCACATGCAGCATACTGTACATTTCCTGGGTCGGAGCACCTCCCCCTAAAGGGAAGCCCTCCACCCGCTGTTGTTAGCAACAGTTGACGTTTGACTTGTCTCTCGGCGGATATAGATGAACACCCGTTCCATCAGGAATCCTAAGAGAAGGGAAACACAACTATCTAAACTAACTAACCGAGCAAACAATCTATCAGGAGGGGGTTACGAGCCTCCTAATAGAAACATGACAACTTTCCACACAGTTATTGACCTGCCTGTTCTGCCAGTGAGGGGTTAAAGACTCACAGCAGAGCAGAAAAGAAAAGCTTTATTGAAGAATTATTTCAAGTTCCTGGTGGGAGGAGCCCCTCCCAGGTTGTAGACTTCAAAGTAAAACAAACAGGGCAAACTTCACCCAAGTGTCCTTCCAGTGGGCAAGTCCCTTCCACAGGGGCACATGGTGGCAGGCTTGTTTGACCTGCAGTTCAGGGGAAAGTGCACACTCTGCTACTCCTCTGGCAGTCTTTGGAGTGCGCTGCAAAGTCTGTATTACATCACAGTTCTACACATAATAATGAGGATCAGGCAATGTCTCCTGCTGGTCCCCCTCTCCCCAAACTGAAATCGAATAGCTCCTTGAAGGCAGATTGGGCTTCACAATCATCCCACAAACCTTCTTGATGGTCCGCCCAAGGCTCCAATCGTTTTTCAATTCTAAAAATCTCTCCCAGGAGCTACAGTCAGGACCCTGCAAGGGCTTGGGTATATGAAGGTAGTCCCATGTCATTTCGTCCTCCCACTCCTCCCTTGAGCTCTCGACGATCTCCATGACATAGGGTGGGACATAGGGGTAGTCCAGGCCCCACTCCAGAGCGACCTGGTGTTGGACCTCTTGCTGATATCGGTAAAGCCTAGGCAATTTGACTCAGTTCCTTTTCCCAGGCCTAACTTGGGTAGCAGGGGATCTCACTACCATCTGCCGGTATGTGGGCGCTCTGGTATGGGTGGTGCAGGGCCTGTCCAAGAAAGTCTGATAGAGATAACTGGGGGTATCTGTTGCTGAACTGCTATGCTGAGAGGGCTCCTTCTCATCCTCACCAGAGAAGTAGAGGGCCGATGAACCTTCAGCTTCATCTTCAAGGGACCCAAATTCCACTAAATGTCTGGGTGACCCCCAGTCTATGGCCCTCTGCTCTGCATCCTCATCTGGCTCAACAGGGCGCACCTCCCCCTCAACAACTGTCTCCGGCCTAATAGGGATGCTAGCAGGTAGAGATGCAACCGGCATTTCAGGGACCCTGGGCTCCTGTTCAACAGTACTTATGGTTCCTGAGTCCCCAACTAGGCTGCAGGCCATGACAGTCTTTGCTTCCCCTTCATCCTTGATTTTAATGGGGGGTCATCCTGGACCCTCCCCTGCCTGTGATTAGACAGCAAAAGGAGAAGCAGCACAGTAATGATCTCTGTCACTCTGCTCTCTCCTCTTATCAGCATGCTTCTTGTCAGCATTTGAACTGATTGACTTCTTCTTCTGCATTGTCCTCTCACACTCCAGCTGTGCTATGGAATAGTTATTGAAAATGACTGATACCTGGTCAAATTCAGGTACTTACACTGCCTGCATTCAGAAAAAAAAAGATGTATTAATGATAACAGAGCTGTCACGCAGCACATTAATGTGCAGTGCACATTACCGGCTATGCATTATAGTGGACCCACAGGCACAGGGGGTGTGCCAGGTGTGCCTGGGCACACCCTAATCACTATGTGTGGTGCCAATACCTCCTACTATCCAGCCCACCCCCCTGGTTGGCCTTCCCACCCTGCAGTGCTGCTGGCTTTCCTCCTATCCTCTCCTCTCCCCCCAGCTGCTGGGGGGTATGTTTCAGGATGGAGAGCGGGGTACGGAGCTAATCAATAAGGAATTTACCAGCCCCTTCCTTTTCTAAATGAACACAGTGAACACACTCGCTCACTGTGTCCATTCATAACTGAAGCATAGTGAACTGTTTACTATTCTTCAGTTTGTGAATGAACAGGAAGCCAATCATCACAGAGCACTTCCCATTCATTCACTGCCCCTTGCAGTTGAGGTTGCAGAGGAAGGCATGTGTGTTTAAGCTTTGGGGTGCACACCCTAATACAATAAGCTGCGCACACCTAAGAGTGACCCCGTAGACTTTCATACATCTTCCTTGGCATGATACCCCTCCTTCAGACACGCTCAGTGACACATGATAAAAATGTCTACTGCAATACACTCAGAGTTCTGCTCAGTGTAAAAAAGCTCTGTAAACAACTTCATCCTTTTATTTAATTGAAAATTGAATTTTTCGCAATGCACGCAGATAACACACATCTGAATATTTGAAACAGATGTTTTAGCTTGTCAGACATGAAATCGTTTGGAAAAAGTAAGTAATACTTCTTGGAGAAGGGAGAGAGGGTGTTGGATCTGTCAGGAAAAAATTGCTGACTGTGCAATAAAGGAGCAGACCCAGCATATGATTGGGCTATACTGTAGATGGATGCAAAGAGAAGAAGTGGATTTCTGCCTATGTTCTCAGTGCTATATACATTACGATGGTTGTTATATTCTTTCAGCTCTGAAGGAGTAGTGCAGATTTGGTAGGATTTGTACCCACTCTCACAAGTGAGGTTAAAGTGACCTATGTTCTGCAATACAGATGGAGTTGTAAAGTTTTTATGTCAAGTGTCCAATCAATGTTTGAACATCCTGCTGGGTTTACAGTATATTTAAAGATACATATCAATATTTTTGTAAATGATTGTTTGTTGTAAACTATTCTGAACCCAATCACAAAAATCTAATATAAACTTTACTATCAGGACACAAGTCTAAACCTGCAACCTCTGCTGTGTCTGGTGGTGTCTCTTCTTCCTGAGCCACCTGGGATGCTGGACAACTCCCTAGACAATTCCTTGAATGATCTTGCCTTGAACCTTGCTTCTCTTGAAACTTGAACCCTTTTCTCCTCCCATGGACATCCTATGTTAGCCATGCTTTTGCACTTCCTGTTTGATAGATTATTGTGCTCTCTTCAACCAATATCTTGCTCTTGTCTCTCCTGCTGCCATCCATATCCCTGCTATGATTTGTTACTGACCTTTGGCTTGTTCCTCAGCTATACTTCTGCTTGATTCCAACCTACAACCATTTGTTACTGACCTTTGGCTTGTTCCTCAGCTATATTTCTGCTTGATTCCAACCTACAACCATTTGTTACTGACCTTTGGCTTGTTTACTAACTACGCCTCTGCTTGATCTCTACCTGCTATATCTCCTAGTGGACCCCTGCCTGCTCATACTCCGGTGAGGTGATCCTGACGACCGTGACCATGCAACTAACATGCAGAAAAACCACCATCAGGAGCTTTGGTGAACACTGGTTAATAAATCAGAACTGCAGCTAGCACAAAGATGTTCACATACAATCTCATAGCATATACTGTATAAAGAAAGGTGCAGCGCAAGAAAGTCCAATAATGTTGACTGAAAGTGCAATAGGCCAATTTTCCAGAGGCACTAGTAGACCCAGCAGACCCTAAGTAGATTTGAAGAGATCCGTGAGCAAGTGGAGAGGAAAATACCACAGGTACCCGTGCTGTTCCCTCCACTACAATTCACCCTGCTTCGCTCGCCTTTCTTAGATGACCCCTGAACTACCAGGCGGTCTCCTGCAGAGGTACCCATAGCCAGGGATAGGCAAAAAACATGGGAACAAAACTTCAATCCACTCCGGCTCTCCACAGGTCCCAGATGTACTCCCAGAGATTTCACAATGTAAAAAATGATAAATAAGATCTAAGTGCTCTCTGCCAGTAAAACAATTCCTTTATTTAAGAGAGAACTACTCACACATCCAGGATAAAAACGCGATCCTGGCACTACAGGCATCACACAGAGCATTGCACAGCAGTAGGTGATGTCAGAGCGCAACTCCTCCCCCGTACATGTTACGTTCAAAGGAACTTCTTCAGCGGGGTGGAGCTTAAGTGTCCCTACTTCACCATATATACAGTATGTCACAAAAGTGAGTACACCCCTCACATTTTTGTAAATATTTTATTATATCTTTTCATGTGACAACACTGAAGAAATTACACTTTGCTACAATGCAAAGTAGTGAGTGTACAGCTTGTATAACAGTGTAAATTTGCTGTCCCCTCCAAATAAATCAACACACAGCCATTAATGTCTAAACCGCTGGCAACAAAAGTGAGTACACCCCTAAGTGAAAATCTCCAAATCGGGCCCAATTAGCTATTTTCCCCTTCCCGGTGTCATGTGACTTATTAGTGTTACAAGGTCTTAGGTGTATATGGGGAGCAGGTGTGTTAAATTGGGTGTTATCGCTCTCACTCTCTCACACTGGTCACTGGAAGTTCAACATGGCACCTCATGGCAAAGAACTCTCTGTGGATCTGAAAAGAAGAATTGCTGCTCTACATAAAGATGGCCTAGGCTATAAGAAGATTGCTAAGATCCTGAAACTGAGTTGTAGCATGGTGGCCAAGACCATACAATGGTTTAACAGAACAGGTTCCACTCAGAACAGGCTTCACTATGGTCGACCAAAGAAGTTGAGTGCACATGCTCAGCGTCATATCCAGAGGTTGTCTTTGGGAAATAGATGTATGAGTGCTGCCAGCATTGCTGCAGAGGTTGAAGGGGTGGGGGGCCAGTCTGTCAGTGCTCAGACCATACACAGCACACAGCATCAAATTGGTCTGCATGGCTGTCATCCCAAAAGGAAGCCTCTTCTAAAGATGATGCACAAGAAAGCCTGCAAACAGTTTGCTAAAGACAAGCAGACTAAGGACATGGATTACTGAAACCATGTCCTGTGGTCTGATGAGACCAAGATAAAGTTATTTGGTTCAGATGGTGTCAAGGGTGTGTGGCAGCAACCAGGTGAGGAGTACAAAAACAAGTGTGTCCTGCCTACAGTCAAGCATGGTGGTGGGAGTGTCATGGTCTGGGACTGCATGAGCGCTGCCGGCACTGGAGAGCTACAGTTCATTGAGGGAACCATGAATGGCAACTTGTACTGTGACATACTGAAGCAGAGCATGATCCCCTTTCTTCGGAGACTGAGCCGCAGGGCAGTATTCCAACATGATAACGACCTCCAAGACGACCACTGCCTTGCTAAAGAAGCTGATGGTAAAGGTGATGGGCAAGCCAAGCATGTCTCCAGACCTAAACCCTATTGAGCATGTTTGGGGCATCCTCAAATGGAAGGTGGAGGAGAGCAAGGTCTCTAACATCCACCAGCTTTGTGATGTCGCCATGGAGGAGTGGAAGAGGACTCCAGTGGCAACCTGTGAAGCTCTGGTGAACTCCATGCCCAAGAGGGTTAAGGCAGTGCTGGAAAATAATGGTGGCCACACAAAATATTGACACTTTGGGGCCCAATTTGGACATTTCCACTTGGGGTGTACTCACTTTTGTTGCCAGTGGTTTAGACATTAATGGCTGTGTGTTGAGTTATTTTGAGGGGACAACAAATTTACACTGTTATACAAGCTGTACACTCACTACTTACATTGTAGCAAAGTATAATTTCTTCAGTGTTGTCACATGAAAAGCTATAATAGAATATTTACAAAAATGTGAGGGATGTACTCACTTTTGTGAGATACTGCGTATGTATGTATATATA
>BLSH010279183.1:719875-733625 GCA_018402905.1 Glandirana rugosa
AATATCGTGGGAGATCACACTATTTTACTAATGGTATGAGACTGAGTGTAACGTTCAACCACTCAGAATTAACCCAGTCCCAAGTAATCTCAAGTCCCGACCTACTGAGTAAACCGTCGAGAGACCACGGAGGGGGACCAAACCTTCCAACCTCTTGGAACATCTTAATCACCCGCCCACAATCCTCCGTGACGGTACGTATAAATACTCTGGGGGAGGTTAGGGGTCATTACCCGACCGTCCCCCGTCTCTTATGGAGTATTTATCTGTACCCGGTACGGTCGTTCCCGTCAACCCACCATCTCCATCTTCCACCCAACTGCCCTTGCTGGCATGGCCCATGTCTATTTATGAGGTATTCTCTGCCCCCTGCCAGCCCATTACTGGGGATTGGAGGGGGTCTCATAAATATGCATGGCAGTGCCTCCTAACACCCGCCCACTAATTCTACAAGGTTCTCCAACCTTCCAAACCAGGGGGAGGCACCAGAGAGCTGCCAAATGAGTCATCCAGCCCTGAACTCTAATGAACCCTGACCCAATTAAGACTCACCAACTTGCAATGTGAGTCAGAGTATGGTAATCATTTTATCACACTAGAGGGTGCTATAATACCATTTGTGTGTCATGATTGTTTTAATTACAGAATAGTATGATGGTCCCCAAACAGATTTGTTTAATAATATTATGGTAAAATAAAATGTGCGCATTTCCTTTGAAAAGAGCCCTGCCTTTTCCTTTTTTTTATTCTGCACATGCAGACCATGACTTCATGTGTAGCATTGCTTGAAGTATAGCTTACCTATAGAAAGAAATGGGGCCTCGACATGTGTGCACACTATAAAGGTGAGCCAGTTGAGACTATGCTGGAAGAAAGATCGTTGGGCTATAGAGAAAGGCAAGTATTATTCCATCTGGGCTGCACTCAGGGGGACAACTTCACTAACGGCAAGGTTGTCTTTTAAAGGACAATTCTGGAAAGTCCTGCCCATAGAATACTATTTACATAGGTGCAAGAAAGAAATATTTGAATTATGTGTCAATTTTGGAAAATCGTAGCGAGATGCAGATTGAAATGGTATGAAAATTTTAAATGACCTTAAAGTAAAAAAAATTTTGAGCAGCAAATGTTTATTACATCATTTTAATTTAAAGTGAAGGTTCATTTAACATTATACTGTATGTAGGGATTAAAATATTATATATATAATTTCCTAGAATGACATACAAAGTCAATCCAGGAACAACCTAATAGCTGTGAAGCACATTATTCTATTAAACAACTTTTATTCAGCTGGCTAATTTGTTATAACTACTGTATGAATTGTCCATTCACCTAGATATTACAGGTCCTCTGTTCAAACTTGTCAGAGAGATCCGATGTTTATGTATTGAATTTACTTGCGCGCTGTGATTCCAAGTACGTTGACTTAAATTGAGCATCAAATGAAGCCACATATTGGGGATTTAAACATTTTTAATTAGGAAGCGTCTGAAATTTCGTCCCAGGATGTCGGCTAATTGCGGAGCTGAAGATCTCCTTCCTAAGTACTCACCACTCAGCAAATACAGGAAACTCCTAAACAAATTTGATAAACCCCGTCCTTTGATTCATTTAGACAAATGCCATGAGGCACAGAAGGACTTTCTATGTGCTAACCCACTGATTGCAGCTATGCTGTTGACAGTGTGTTCTGGGGTTTCTAAAGCCATCTCATTTTCTCTAGGGTTCTTAGTGATCTCAGATTCTATAGCCTCTGTTGATGGCTGATATTTTAAATAGAATGACCAGTATGCCTGTCCTCACTCGAATTGCACTACCAGCCTCTACTACAGTCCCCTCCCCAACTCAACTGGACGCAACATACACTATATTACCAAAAGATTGGGATGCCTGCCTTTACACGCACATGAACTTCAATGGCATCCCAGTCTTAGTCCGTAGGGTTCAATATTGAGTTGGCCCCCCCTTTGCAGCAATAACAGTGTCATCTCTTCTGGAAAGGCAGTCCACAAGGTTTAGGAGTGTGTCTATGTCACCTTTGGGATGAATCAGAGCGGAGACTGGGAGCCAGACCTTTTTGTCCAACATCAGTGCCTGACCTCCCAAATGTGCTTCTGGAAGAATGGTCAAACATTCCCATAGACACTCCTAAACCTTATGGACAGCCTTCCCAGAAGAGTTGAAGCTGTTATAGCTGCAAAGGGTGGGCCAACTTAATATTGAACCCTATGGACTAAAGACCTGCACACACGGGCAAAATGTCGGGAGACATTTGCTGGTACAAGAAATTAGCGGCCGGCATTCTGCTCGCGTGTATGTCAGTCTGTCTGACAGAAGCCACCATTCAGCCGGCTTCTGTCGGACGAGCATGCTGGAAAACCAGGAGCTGACTCACTCCCGATCAGCACTCTCAGCCAATGGCAGAGAGCACTGATCGGAGTGTTCTAGCGGGGAGCAGTCCCCCTGTCAGATCACAACAGCTCAGCGGGGGAGATTGCTGGACTAACCTGTACCTCTAGTATAGAGGCTTCCAACTGGAGCTGTCAGTTTTTTTTTTTTTTATAAAACTTTAGTGTGTACCAGGCTTAAGACTGGAATGCCATTAAAATTCATGTGCGTGTAAAGGCAGGTGTTCCAATACTTTTGACAATATAGTATATATATATATATATTTTTTTTTTTTTTTGATTTGTCATTTGAAGTATTTGTATCACCATTAGCATGGGTACATTCGGGTGCACGTCCTCTAAAATGCCTCTGGAGGCCAAGAACTGTGACACTGCTCTTTGCATTAGAACTTTACTGTGAATTTATTATACATGATTTTAGAAACCAAATTGTCACTAGAAAGGTGACATAAAAAAAACATAAACTCTTAGGGCAAAATTAGCTGGAGTATATAATGCAGGATAAGAAGGATCAGAATTAGCACATGTGGAAGCAGAAAGCTTAATAAGCAGTACATTTTACTCTCAGTGCCAACTAAATACACTTGAAAAAGTAATTCTCTACAATTATCTTGTTCTAGCTGAAATAAGCGACACAGATAAATCTTCAAACTCTACTTGGCTTTCTTGGAGAGACATTATGGCCGCCGAGGAAGATCATTCATTACAAGGGCTCTTGGTGATAATCACTGGAAAATACAGTGATTCAGCCTTTATTACAACTCTTATGTTGTATTGAAGAGCAGCCATTCCTTTGTAGTTTGGTAGAAATTGTGTGAAATGTTACTGCTTTCTCTCATGACAGGTCACCTTGTTCTACCCAAACTTTCCTTCTATGCTGATCCTGGGTGTTATCAAACTGGAACTTGACTTTCTAAGAGATCCTTACGAAAGCGAAGGTTGGGGCTTCTAACCTCACCTTCTGTTTGCTTCCAGACTGTCATAATGATGAATTATTTTGGAACTAGTATGCATAAGTTCTGACTTTCTTCGGATTTTGCTTAATGCATCATTGCCAAGGGCCTCTGGCATACAAGGCAAAGACTCCAAAGTACAATCACCCTATCCCCGAGCTAGGATGGATGGATCTTGCACATTTGCACGTACCCCTTCTAAGCTGGTGTGGGGTAAACAAAGACAATTCCTGTCTATTGGCCCCAGGGGTTACCACATTTTGGTCCAAGGACAACTGAATGTGATGTAGGTTGGTGTTGCGACATAGTTAAACCAATGTGATTTAGACATAATAGGCATTTTAAACGAGATTATTATTATTGAAAGCAAACTGTTCTCTTTTACTTGGAAACTAAAGTAAATTATTAGAAATCAAAGGAAAAATTCAATTTTCATAAAGGCACTGGAATTATTTCTAGTAAGAGAATGTTTTTAATAGTTACAGTATCTCACGAAAGTGAGTACACCCCTCATATTTTTTGTAAATATTTTATTCTATCTTTTCATGTGACAACACTGAAGAACAATGACACTTTGCTACAATGTAAAGTAGTGAGTGTACAGCTTGTATATCAGTGTAAATAACTCTATCTGTGGAGGCCGACAACGCTGCTCCTCCACAGATAGAATACAGTGCAAGAGTGGATCATCAAATATAAAAATCAAGGAAAAAAAAAAAGTCTCCTAGATTGTAAGCTCTAACAAGCAGGGCCCTCTGATTCCTCTTGTATTGAATTGTATTGTAACTGTACTGTCTGCCCTCATGTTGTGAAGCGCTGCGCAAACTGTTGGCGTTATATAAATCCTGTATAATAATAATAATAATGAAAAAGTCCGAAAATTTAAAGCTAATGCAGCCATTACATCTAAGAACTGGTAAGTTGATTTATAGATTTTTTTTGGCGTTAGATATGCTTTAAGTATTTCAGGATATGAGACTCTTTTCACTTGTTTTAAGGCTGGAAAAGTAATCCCAATTGACCGCTTTGCTGTAATCAGATTCTGATTGAACGGCAATCATCTTTTATTTCTTTTACTCTTGTCTGTCCCAGTGCTCATTAAGTGAGCAGTAAAGGAAAAAGTGTTTTATCTGATTTCTCTGTAAAATGGTCAAATATCATCTTTTTAATGAAGATCAATGTAGTGTCAGTAGCTGACTCACCTCCATAATTAAGTAGTGAATGATCCCTGAGTGGATCAACTTTTTCCTGCCTAAAGTGATAACAAATTGAGCAAAGAAAGAGAGAGAAGGGTGAGAGAAAGAGGGGTGAGAGAAAAATGTACATATCGATGCAGCCGCAATTTACCTATCAATCATGTGTACACTGCACACAGAGCAGTGCTGGGCAGTATTAGTGACTCACTCACACCACTTGGCTGGGCCTATCTTAACCAGTTCCCTTGCTATAGGGAACAGACAAAGGCTCTGACCCTTCCCCACTCTATCAAAAGCTAAACGTGTTAAGCTGGTCATTAACGGAGCAAATTTGAGCTGTAGGGGGCCCTGTCTGCACCCTCCCACTTAACATCCTTTGATATGAAGTTTGAAGGAGCCAGTTGGAAAATTGTCAGATGAACAGCAGCTGCAGTCACAATTTGGGTGTTCTGAGAGCCATCAGCTGCCAGAATACAATAGACTTTAGAGAAATTTTCCCTGGTGTCGCTTTAGAAATCCCTGGGCAAGCTCTAATTTGGCCAGTAAAGGGGAAAACATGTCTATAAGGATGTTCATCGATACCTTCTTAACATCAGAAAAGATTGCAATCTATGCCCCTTAATCTTGACACGTGTCCTTTTGTATAAGCTTCTAACTTGTACAAGCCATTCTCAACCAGTGCTCCGTGGAACCCTAGGGTTCCTCCAGAGATTGTTAGAGGTTCCTTGAGCTATGGCTGATTGACTTCACATCTGATGCTGCCACATAGCAGAGCCAGCTGTATGATACCAATTATCTTTGTTATATGTCAGTATGGGTAGCATTGCGACCACCACTCGTATTCTTCCCACTGACAACCAATGTAAGAAACATTTCTTGCATTGTCCTCTAATTAATTGATTTAAATACCTAAAATGTATTTAAAGGTCCCCCTGGGGTAGAAAGGTTGAAAAAGGCTGTCCATCAGAGAAGGCACATACTTCCTAAAAATGATAATTAGGGCTACTGGTGGCTTAAACTAACAGCTTTTTTTTTTTTTTTTTTTTACCAAGCCATAACATTCTTGCAATGCCTATCTTTTTGCTGTGCTTCAATGTAATCCCAGGATGATTTACTAGTGTTGTCTGGCAAATGGCACAAAATAAACAGGCTATATTTAAGTTCTTAATAGACTAAAGAGCGTGTTAATAAGATGTGGTCTCCAGGGAGCATCTGATCTGACTCGCCTGATTTTATATTCTGTTCATTTATTTTTCTGCTGTGTCAATGTGCTTTTAATTCCGGGATAATGCGGTCAGTGTGCAACAAGTTTGCATTCCTCTAACTTATTGTTTCCAGAAGCTCAGGACACTCCAAGAGGTAGGCAAGAAAAGGTTACCATTGTAATGATTAATGCTATGTAAATGGAGGTTGTTAAATCTGCAGGAATCAATAAAAGCTGTCCTCAAATGTTAAACTGAGTGTGTAGTATTCAGGTTAAGATGAAATATTGGAAAACTGGTATTTTATATAGAAGCCGCTTGCAGTCGAAGCAAGTGACAAGCTTTATATAGCAGATTTCTGGAATGTGATTTACTCCTATCCATGCATTCAAATGTTATTTACCATCACACCCTACTATAAGGCCAAAAGTAAGACACCTCTCCAAATTATTAAAGTCAAATGTTTTCAGTGAACAATACTGTAATGCAACAACATACAAAGACATTTTTGACAATAGTGAACTGTTTTGGGAAGGCTTTTTTTCTGTTTAAGCATGACTGTGCCTTGTACACACAAATCCATCTCCATAAAGACATGGTTTGATGAGTTTGGTGGGGAGGAACTCAAACCTACTGAGCAATTTTTGGAGGAAGTGGATTGGGGGGCAGTTGAGTTTGGTGGGGAGGAGCTCAAAACTACTGAACAATTTTGGGAAGAATTGGATTGGGGGCCAGCTGAGTTTGGTGAGGAAGAACTCAAACCTGCTGAACAATTTGGGGAAGAATTGGATTATGGGCCAGGTCTTCTCATTCAACATAAGTACTTGACTTTACAAATGCTTTTTCTATTAAAGTGACATACATTTCCATAGACACACTCCAGTGGTTATAGTGGAGTAGGAAGGGTGGTTGCCATCTTCACAATAATGTGCTTGGTTTTGGAATGGGATGTTTACCAGGCTCATTCAAGCGTCCACACATTTTTTAGCCATATAGTTAGCGCATGTGTGTAGGCAGCAGTGTTGCCAACCGCCAGTAAATTTACTGACAGTCTGTAAAATCAGTGATTTTTACAACTGTCTATGAATGTCAGGGTCTGATAATTTGTCATGCTGTGCTGACTTTTTAAGTGTAAACCGGGCAAACTACTTGATATGGGTATTGTCAGTGTTTCCATGTTGTGTTTAAATATCAATTGTCTTAGTTTTTAATAGGAGTTCGGTTATTTTTCAGGGTGGCAGTAAAAAAATGTGCTCCGCCAGTAAATTTTCCATGTTTTGCCAGTAAAAAATGCTACGGGAGGTTGGCAACACTGGTAGGCAGGTGCAGTCTGCTGTCTTCGCTGCACGTGGTGTTCAACTGCAGCAGCAATGCAGAGGGAGAGGAAGTTGTGGGGCAGCGATCCATGTGACTCTGGTAGCCATCTTAGTTGTGGCAGAGTCCATTTAAGACACACGTCCCTAGGTTTGGCGTGCTTTATGTGAGTGGGTAGGGAAAGGTATTGTTGGGACAGTGTTGGTAATAGGGCAAGGTTCCTGAAAGGGAGAGGAAGCATAGGGTCACATTTCTCTGGATACCTCCCTGACTGGGCATGAGATGGACAGGCTGCATTTTCTTGCCTCTCAACAGATGCTGTCGGTTTGGATAGAATATGCTAACTCATGTTATTGGAAACTGTGAGTAGCTGTCCCACTGGGTCTATTGTGAACTGTTACTGCATTACTTCGATACAAGTTTTACATTGCACCTGACTGTGTGAATTATTGACACCGCACCACGCTGCATCTCACTTACATGTGAATAGACCAGAATATCACACCACTTCCTCAAACTCAATCTATCCAAAACCGAGCTCATAATATTTCCGCCCCCCACGTGCCTCTTCTCCTGATCTCACTGTTAAGATCGATGGCACAACTATAAGCACATCCCTGCATGCCAAGGTTCTAGGTGTAATCCTGGACTCTAATCTATCTTTTAGGCCCCACATCCAATTACTGTCCAAATCTTGCTGCCTCAACCTCTGCAAAATCTCCAAAATACGTCCCTTTCTAACCAATGACACCACAAAACTCCTAGTTCACTCCCTGGTTATCTCTCGCCTCAACTACTGCGATTCCTTTCTCATTGGCTTGCCTTTACATAGTCTATCCCCCCTTCAGTCCATCATGAATGTTTCTGCTAGGTTCATCCATCTTACCAACCGCTCAGCGTCTGCTACCCCTCTCTGCCAATCCTTCCATTGGCTGCCACTCACCCAACAAATGAAATTCAAAATACTAACAACTTACAAAGCCATCCACAACTCTGCCCCCCACTACATCACTAACCTATTCTCAAAATAACAACCTAATTGTCCTCTCCATTCCCCACAGGACCTCCTGCTTTCTAGCTCCCTAGTCACCTCCTCCCATTCTCGCCTCCAGGACTTTTCCCAAGCCTCTCCCATCTTATGGTACTCCCTTCCCAATCTGTCCTACACTGTTTGCTTCTGAAAACCCTCCTCTTCAGAGAAGCCTATCCCACACCTAACAACTGTACTTTACTTTTCTTCATCAGCTCACCCCCTACAGTACCTTACCGTATGTGTCACTTGATTCTCCTTCCTAGATGGTAAGCTCTAATGAGTAGGGCCCTCTGATTCCTACTGTTTTAAATTGTATTCTAACTATACTTTCTGCCCTCATGTTATAAAGTGCTGGAGAAACTGTTGGCACTATATAAATCCTGTATAATAATAGTATCAGGAGTGATAAGATTATACACACAGCTGAATGACTCAGTGATGGGGCACACCCCTTTCCTCTCTTCTAGCAGAGAAGAGACACTCTGGCTTAATTTGTTGCACAAAGACAGCTAGCAGGCATGTAGACAGGATGTCATATGAAATCATGTACAGGCGGTCCCCGGGTTACAAACAAGATAGGGTCTGTAGGTGTGTTCTTAAGTTGAATTTGTTTGTAAGTCAGAACAGGTACATTTTTAAGTGTAGCTCCAGCCAAAATACATTTTTTTAAGCTTTTTGGATAGCATAGGGAAGGGGTAACAACCCTGTAATGTTTATTTTGCTGGCTATGTTTCTGTTCAGAAGATTTCACCTCACTTCCTATCCCAATGATAATTGGATTTTGAAAATGTTGGGATTTTGTGGAAACAAACCTTGGTGATAAAGCATCAGTGGAGACACCTTTTCCCCATAATAACTCTTACAGGAGTGAATTTCCCTTCCTAGGGGGAGATTTCCTCTCACATCCTGTTGTCTCCCTCCGTTTGTAAGTAGGAGTCGTTCGCAAGTTGGATGTTTGTAACTAGGGGACCGCCTGTATTGGGATTTCATATACTGTAAGAAATGCAATTCCAGCATGCAATTTGAGTTTAATTGAAGCACCCTGTAGTGGGTGTTATTTGTAAAAAAAAAATAGGGAAATAATGAGAATATTATTTAAAACATCAATTTATAAACAAGCACATTTGTTAAAATTAAAATTGACATAGAAGAGGGAATATTTATTTTAATTTAAAGGAGAACTCCAAATAGTTTAAATATATACACTGATAGTCTATATGCTCTTAATGTTCTTAACTTTGTGAGTTACAGCTAGAGATGCGCATGACGGAAAAATTAGTTTTGTTTCAGTTTCATTTGTTAAGTAAATCATTTAGTTTCGTCATAACCATTATGTTAGAATGATATGTTTTCAGAACGATTTATTATTTCGGGAGAGTATATATTCGCTGTTCCAAATCGATCCGTATTTTCGGAAGTTCTGTTATCCTTTTGTTATTTCGGAAGATTGGCTATATTCATTTTAACATGTTTGGACAATATTGACTGGAGTCGCATGCATCCCAAACTAACGAATGGAATGCAATTAATTTCGGATTCATTCGTTATGTTATGATTCGGAGATTTTGATGGATCCATTTTCATCCAACCCAAACACAATTAGTAGGAATCATCTTATTCTGCTTTTATACCTTACTCTATTTATTGCAATATATTTTCACTTCTTATGTAGTGCATTTTTTCATAATAATGAAAAATGTTAAAGTGGTTGTAAAGGCAGAAGGTTTTTTATCTTAATGCATGGATTCATTAAGATAAAATACCTTCTGTGTGTAGCAGCCTCCCCAGCTCCCCTTAATCAATTACCTGAGCCCCTTCTCTCTGTCCACAAGCCCCTCAGCAGCCCCTCAGCAGCTCAGAACACTCCTCCTGATTGGCTGAAACACAGCAGTGGTGCCACTGGCTCCTGCGGCTGTCAATAACAATCAGTCAGCCAATCAGGGGAGAGAGGGGGCGGGGCCGGGTCGGGGCTCCGTGACACACAGAGCCCTGACTCAGCCTGAGTGCCCCCTTTAGCAAGCTGCTGTCAGGGGCAGTTGATGGGAGGAGGGGTCAGGATCACAGAAGCAGGACCCGAGAAGAGGAGGATCCGGGCTGCTCTGTGCAAAACCAACTGCATAGAGGAGGTAAGTATAACATGTTTGTTATTTAAAAAAAAAAAAAAGCAAGCCTTTATAATCACTTTAATGCAAAAAGATTCACATGAATCAGTCAAAGTCTACCGTGCCACTTTCATCCGAATAAAACAAATGAATCCAAATAAATACATATTCATTCGTTATTTTATTAAGTTGAATTAATTTCCGCATTCCCAGCTGACTTTGTTTGTTGGTCCGCACACATACAAATTAAACGAATTCTCTCTGAACCCCAATACAGAAAGAATCTTATTAGAATATTCACGATACACTCCCTAGAATGTAAGAGAATGGATACAAATCAATTTGGATCATTCGTTATGTTGATACCTTATTTTGGATGCTTCAAACATTAAAGGGTTGTAAAGTCTCCTGTTTTTTCATCTTAATGCATTCTATACATTAAGGTGAAAAACCTTTTTAGTGCAGCAGCCCCCCCAGAGCCCCCCTTTACTTACCTGAGCCTGAACCGATCCCACGCCAGGGACGAGCCTTGTCCCTCTAGCTGCCGGCCCCGGTCCTCATTGGATGGATTGATAGCAGGGGAGCCATCGGCTCACGCCAGTGTTGCCAACCTCCCACAGCGGTTTTTACTGGCAAAGCTTGGAAAATTTACTGGTGGAGCACATTTTTTACTGGCAACCTGAAAAATAACAGAAGTCCTATTAAAAACGAAGGCGACTGATATTCAAACACAATAGAGACATTGACAATACCCATATCAAGTAATTTGCTTGGTTTACACTTATAAAATCAGCACAGCATGACAAATTATCAGACCCTGATATTCATAGACAGTTGTAAAAATCATTGATTTTTACAAACGGTCAGTAAATTTACTGACAGTTGGCAACCCTGGCTCACACTGCTGTCATTCATGTCCAGTGACACGGGAGCCGGGGGAGGGGGACGGGGCCGAGTCCCACTGTATGTGTGAATACACGCAACAGCAGGACTCGGGAGCGTGCCCGCACGGGTGACCACCAGGGAAAATGCTTCCCTAACGGGTCACTCGAGGAGGAGCCAAGATCGCCGCTGAGGGACCCCAAAGGAGGAGGATCGGGGCCAATCTGTGCAAAACTGCTGCACAGAGGAGGCAAGTATAACCTGTTTGTTATTTTTTTAAAAAAGAAACGGGAACCTTTAGTATCCCTTTAACAAAAAACCCAAAGTGCTGAAACATATCATCGGAATGAAACGAATGAATATGAATGAATTTGATGTTTTCATATATAGATATATCCAAACCAACTAATCAGTACTGGTATGCCTACATTGCTGACAACTCCACCCTTCAACAGCCTGCTTTTCACTTATACCTTTTCTCAATTCTGGTAATCTGCGTCTATATTCCTACAATTGCCACCTACCTTAAAATAAATTCTGACTGACTGCTCAGATGCATATTTGGTAATTGTGTGCTTATCACTGTTATTTCACCTACATTTGTAGCCATGTTCACACTATTTTTATGTTTATTTAAGCTTTAGGTCTTACCTAATTTATGGCTCCCGTTATCTGCACTTATTTTTGGCCCTCTTGATCATAGAGTGGAAAGGTCTGCTGTGATGCCTGTGTGCTTAATATTACCCATTAATTGATTAATTGCCCCAATCCACCCACACTCATCACAGTATAAAACAAAGCTTTGCTTACGGGGATAGCATTACAGGGGGTTAGATATTGCAGAGCGGTTCTTTCAAAAAAGTGTAGTTCTTTAAAAAGGTGGGCACTTCTGCTCATGCACTTCAGCGATTAGCACAAAGCGCACACTAACAACAAACTACTTTACATAACACCAGACTACAGGTAAGTTAATTTCCAAATCATCACACTTTCCTCTCATGCATTCCTTACCTCTCCTTTTCACAATAGCAGCGTCTCTCCTCAAACAATCTTTTCTTCACCCCTCTTCCCCACCCCACAATCTGTACATATCATCCTCACTTCTCCCCTCTCCCTATTACTGCACTTATCACCTCTTTATAACTCTATGCCCACATGCTAACAAAACCAGGATGCTCAAGCATGTCCCCTCATATAAATCATATTCCCATGTTGCCTCCCTTTCTCTTCTGCTTCTCCTAGCCTGCTATGTTTTAACCTGAAAACACAGGCGTCAAAAACGTTGGTTAACGTTGGTACGGTGTTAGTGAGCATTTTGCGGGCTGGCGTCAAAAACGCCAAAATGATACAGCCTCGGAACGCGCTGGTCCCGTGTTCTATTTACAGCTCACTAACGCTGAAGCCCTCTATAGCTCAAATACATCAGCGTTTTTATGGGGCCATTGAATAACATAGAGAGCTGCAAAAAACGCTAAAAAACGCGGCTGTAAAAAACGCCCATGAGTATGAGGCCTACAGATTAAATTCACTCTTTCCTTGAAAACCTGAATATAGAAATTTCTAGTCTCTGAGTGCCCCCTGGTGGCCAAGCTGAGCTAATGCTTGTACAAACAAATAGCTGATCAGTAACATAATTCACCAATGAGAAATAAGTAAATAATACCAAATACACCCTTTGAGTGGATTTTCAAAAGGTATTGTTTAACCGCCTCAGGACCGCCCACCGTCAAATGACGGCGGAGCGGTCCTGCTCTCCCAGCGGGCGGACGTCATATGACGTCCTCCCTTTAAGCCAGGATTGCGCGCGATCGGGCGCGCGCATCCCGGCTCTGTCGGTGCCGGCGTGTCCCCAGGACACGCCGCTACACCGACAGGGGTGAACAGCCATTGGTTATGGCTGTTCACCACATGATCGGCTGTGACGAAGTCACAGCTGATCACAAACGGCACGCCCGCCGTTCGCACTGCGCATGCGCGCAATCGGGAGCGCGCTGCGCGTGCGTGTCGGTGGCGGCGTGTTCCTGGGGCTGCTGATACCTTGTGATCGGCTGTGATCTACTTCACAGCCGATCACATACAGTGTAAACAGAGCGGTAACTCACTGTTACCAGCTCTTCTCTCCTCACACAGTGTCCAGTGTGAGGAGAGCTGGGATCAGTGAGTTACTGATCTGTAAAGTACAATCACACTGATACTGACCCCCCCTGCCCCCCCCAATGCACCTGTCACCCTAACAGTCACCACATATGCCCCCATAAAGGGTACCTGTCATCATAAAGTGTACCTGTCCTCAGACTGCCATCATAAAGAGCACCTGTCACCCATCACCCGTCAGTGACCGTGGCATGTCACCCGTCACCCATCACTGACCACCGCCAATCACCCATCACCCATCACTGACCACCACCCGTCACTTATCAGTGACCACCACCAGTCACCCGTCACCAATCAGTGATCACCGCCAGTCATCCATCAGTGACCACCGCCACTCACCCGTCACCCATCAGTGACCACCGCCAGTCACCCGTCACCCTTCAGTGACCACTGCCAGTCACCCGTCACCCATCAGTGACCACCACCAGTCACCTGTCACCCGTCACACATATGTGACCACCGCCACTCATCTGTCACGCATCTGTGACCACCGCCAGACACCA
>BLSH010279183.1:752372-765305 GCA_018402905.1 Glandirana rugosa
CCCCCCCCACAAATATACCACCAGCCACCGTTGTGTATATCTAAAACAATATTAATAAGACTATAGTGCTATACATAATGCAGAACATATAAACTATATTCTGAATTTATATTCTGGTTTTAAACAACATAGTGTGTCTCTCCACTTTAGACGGTGCCATGGTCGGGACCCCCTCTGATTTAAGATTTTGGGGAGTGGATAGGGTTCTCCCAAATTGGGGAGAGGGCCAAGAACTTAGTTAATTGAACAAACCACTGATAGTATATCACCTACCCAATAGGGGTATATTGGGTCATAGGGGAATAGTAAAAGCCTAATACCACATCCCTGAAACAAATTGGAAGAAAGACAGGATTACAGCTGGGACTTTAACAGTAAGGCACCCCAAATTAGAATAGTAGTAGGTAAAAAGTATACATTTTATTGGTTACAAAATTGCTAAAAGCCAGATACCATAAATGAATGCTTGAAAGATACAGCATTAACATAGTGTACCATATGTACACAATTGAAAAGCTGTCGTGCTAGCAATGATATTGTCACGGTCCCAACATGTTTAGGAAACTATTCATTCCTTCCTCAGGGGACATGAAGCGTATGCACTGTATGGTCTATAAATATATAACATATCAAACGTGAATTCCATGTCATACAGTGTAAATGCAGATTAAGCAAAGCACAAATACAGCACTGGTCACCGTAACGCATCATATATATTACATACAGTGGTAACATATATAATATAGCATGATCACATTCTTTAAACAAGGACATATTGCAGCGAGAAATATAATTTTCAAAAAGACTAGAGAGGCATGTACATATATACTTAATGTACTTTGGACACTTACAGACTTATTGCTGTGTTGCTCACGTCTCTGGCCAGGTGCTCCCAGAACCCCTGATACCCCCGAGATGGGTGTAGTATAGAATATTCAAGATCCCAATAAATGAATTGGATCATTCATGTATTTAAATACTGCCTATATCAGTGGCGGTTCCACAAATGGGCCCCCTCAAGGATCACAACAACTGTGAGGGACGATCCATGTGCCACAGGAAACCCTGTAAAAAATATATGCAAAAGAGAGAGGGTTTTGAAATGGTGTCCCTAAGTGGATAAATCATTATCTAGAACCGTACACAGTCAAATGACTGATTGAAGTACTTACAGTGCAGTATTCAATGATGAGGGCCACCAACTTAGTTAGGGAGATGTCTAAAAGAGAAACCAAATGATTTATTTATTGTATACACTGCCACCAAAGGGGTTGAATGTCGAGCTGGACATAAATAGTTTTATTAGTGATTATTAATGAATACAATGATATCTTATTAACTTAACCACTTACCAACGGCAACCGGGCCCCTTTTTTACATTTGTTGGTTACAAGCTAAAAACTGTTTTTTTTGCTAGAAAATTATTTAGAACCCCCAAATATTATATATATATATTTTAAAACACCCTAGAGAATAAATTGGCGATCATTGCAATACTTTTTGTCACACGGTATTTGCGCAGCGGTCTTTCAAACGCAATTTTTTTGGGAAAAATGTCACTTTTTTGAGTTAAAAAATAAGACAACAGTAAAGTTAGCCAATTTTTTTGTATATTGTGAAAGAGGATGTTATGCAGAGTAAATAGATACCATACATAACACGGTTGAAAATTGCGTGCACTCGCGAAATGGCGACAAAGTCCGGTACTTAAAAATTTTTAAAGTGACAACTATGGAAATTTTTATCGGTTACCAGGTTAGAGGTGCAGAGGAGATCTTTTGCTAGAATTACGGCTCACACACTGTTTTCATGTGCGGGCGCGACTTACGTATGCGTTTTCTTTGCTGCGCGAGCTCGTGGGGATGGTGGGGCTTTAATTTATTTTTTTTTACATTTCATTTATTTATTTATTTTTAGCACTGTTCCTTTGAAAAAAAAAATTCTGATCACTTTTATTGCTATCACAAGGAATGTAAACATTCCGAGCATGTCGAGCCATAAGGGGAGTGGATTTCACTGTACACAATGTGGTCAAACGGCCTTGGAGATTTAGAAGCACCGGAGAAGTGGATTTTATCTACACAGTCATCTTATCTAAAAGAGACATTTTTATGTGGACTGTTTTTGAACTTGAAGGATTCACTTAAGGGTGGATTGTTAAAAGTTAATGTCACTTTCTCACTAGGTGATTTATAATATTGAATATTGTATGTTGAAAGCGATGCCTTAAAGAAATTTTATTTTCTTAAATTGATGTTTTATATTGCTAGGTCACATTGTCTATAAACGTTACAATGTTGCATAGTTCCTGGGGCTATGTTTTTTCATCTTGTATGTTGTTTAATTTCTATTTTCAAAAAGTTCTAATGTCTCCTCATGCCCCAGCTATTTAGAATATGCAAAGCTTGCAGTGAACTACTACAAGCAATCTGTAAAGAAATTAAAGCACATTAAAGTAGAATATTTCTCCGGAGTGATCTACAGTCAGTATAGCAGGTGCTCTTTAAAGCTCATTTGCATCTGGACAATAAAATTGGATCCTCCAGCATAATAAAAAAGCAATTCCAAGTTATATACTCACCTTATCTCCAGTGCTGTCCCTCAAAGACTCACCACCCAGCTTCCTTGCTCTGCCTCCTGTCCTAAACTATTGCTGACTTTACATTTGTAGAATTTTATTAAAATGTTCAGATGAGAAAATATAAAAATCACATGGTGCCTTCATGAACTTAACCAAATTCTAATTATTTTTCATTTGAGTTGCATGTCAATTTCTCGATTTTTGTAAAATGAACGTTCATCCTCTGAATTAACTTCGACAAGTGCATGCGTGCTAGTCTAGTTATGATTTTTCATATCCGGGAGTGAATTCAACCATTAGAAATTGGTTTATTCCTATTAGATTCAACTAACATTTTCCATCCTTGTCCATCTTTTTTTTTTACTTGCGTTGGTCAAAACCAATTGTTGAATTGTCCCCTTTAACCCTAAGAAAATCAAATGAATGTTCTGAAAACCACAATTCTCTACCATAAACCAGGTGTCTCCAAACTTAATAAACAAAGGGCCATTTTACTGTCCTTCAAACTTTAGGGATGGCCGACTAGGGCCGGTGGGAGAAGAAAATGTCCTGGCACCCAGTAGGAGTGAACAATGCCCCATTGTTGGTGTAATGGAAGGAATAGTGCCCCATTGTTGGTGTCAGTTGGAGGAACTGTGCCCCATCAGAATGGAATTCTGCCCCATTGGCAGTGGAAGGATTTGTGCCCTGTTGTTGGTGTCAATGAAAGGAGTTTTGCTCCATCATTGGCATCAGTAGAAGGAATTATGCCCCATCGTTGGTGTCAGTGGAAGGACTTGTGCCCCTTGGTTAATGTCAATGAAAGGAATTGTGCCCCATCATTAGTGTCAGCAGTGGGAGGAATAGTTCTCCAAGGGCCAGAAAAAGACAAGGAAAGGGCTGCATCTGGCCCCCTGGGCTGAAGTTTGAGGACCACTGCCGTAGACAGTAGTGCCATGTCATCATATAGTGCTGCCATCAGAAGGAATTCTGCCCCATTGTTGGGGTCAGTGGGAGAAATAGTGGCCCATCGTTGGTATCAATGGAAGGAATTATTCCCCATCATTGGTGTCAGTGGAAGGAACTGTGCCTCATCGTTGATGTCAGCAGTGGGAGGAATAGTGGCCAATCATTGGTATCAATGGAAAGAATTATGCCCCATCATTGGTGTCAATGAAAGGAATTGTGCCCCATCGTTGGTGTCAGCTTTGGGTGGAATAGTTCCCCAAGGACTGGAAAAAGGCAAGCAAAAGGCTACATTTGAAACCCCCCCGCCCCCTGGGCTGCAGTTCGAAGACCACTGCCATAGACAGCAGTGCCATGTCATTATATAGTGCTGCCATTGAAAGGAATTATGCCCCATCATTAGTGCCAATGAATAGAATTGCACCACATCGTTGGTGTCAGCAGTGGGACAAATAGTTCCCCATGGGCCGGAAAAGGGCAAGCAAAGGGCAGCATCTGGCCCCCCAGGCTGCAGTTTGAAGACCGCTGCCATAGATAGCAGTGCCATATAATTATATAGTGCTTCTCTATAAAGCATTTAGGACTTTCCAAAAGAAGAATAGGATCTGTGATGTCACCTGACTGAGCTGAGGACTCCTTTAAAAAAGTAAGTTTGTATCTTTTTTTAAGAGGGTGCTGTATTTGAGGATCCTCAATCCAAAGTTGGACGTTACCTGTACTTAACATTCTTGCTTCGTTTGAAAAAAAAAAGTTGTTTATAGCTAAATTGAAGATCTTCATTATATTTTAGTTGAAACAGAGGATAATGACCGCCTCGCATGTTTTGCTTGCATTGCGCTTAGTATTAAAGAACCTTTTGTGTCCTGCCTTTTTCAGTTATCTCAGGGGGCTCATTTTTCATTGTGTTATTTCTATAGTTGCCGGCCTCCATTATTCCAAGTAAAAATATGTTTCATTTTCTCTCTTTTCATTTTCCGCTACACACATAAAAATCTGGTCTGCGTTTTCGTTACTGTAGAAGCAAGCTGTGATGAATGCTATTGTCTCTGTGATTTACAGCCGACCGGACAGTAATAGATAAAAAGGACTTCTGCGGAAACTGTGGCGGTCTCATCATACTGTAATCATAGTTTTATACAAGTAAAACTTGGCACATTCAAATGGCCACAAAAATATTCCGTATGAGTGATTTATGATTGACGAAGAGATACAAAGCAGGAAAAAAAAACAAGATTATAATTATTTGAATACTATTACAATTCCAGTGAAAAGATTTTAGTTTTGGAAAGAGCTGGAAAGGTTTTGACCCTCAAATATTTATTGTCATCTGTATCCCTAATGCTTAGATTTCCCCTCACTGCTTGTCTCAGGCCATGTTTAGTGACCCAGGCTTCCTGAATACCTTACTGGAATACATTTTCAGTAACTTGTTTTGGAGAAGCTGTATATATACACTATTTTACCAAAAGTATTGTGACGCCTGCCTTTACACGCACATGAACTTTAATGGCATCCCAGTCTTAGTCCGTAGGGTTCAAAATTGAATTGGCCCACCCTCTGCAGCTATAACATCTTCAACTCTTCTGGGAAGGCTGTCCACAAGGTTTAGGAGTGTCTATGGGAATGTTTGACCATTCTTCCAGAAGCACGTTTGTGAGGTCAGACACTGATGTTGGAGGAAAAGGCTTGGCTCGCATTCTCAACTCTAATTCATCCCGCAGGTGTTCTATCAGGTTGAGGTCAGGACTCTGTGCAGGCCAGTCAAGTTCCTCCACCCCAAACACGCTCTCATCCATGTCTTTATGGATCTTGCTTTATGCACTGGTCTAAATCATTTGGTGGTGGGGGGATTATGGTGTGGGGTTGTTTTTCAGGTGTTGGGCTTGGCCCCTTAGTTCCAGTGAAGGGAACTCTTAAGGCGTTAGCATACCAAGATATTTTGGACAATTTCATGCTCCCAAATTTGTGGGAACAGTTTGGGGATGGCAAATGTAACTATGTAAATCTAACAATGTAAAAATTGCCATAACTGAATCTCATCTAAGCCCATGACATCCGTTAAAGCCGGAAGTGACAAAATATTTGTTGTTTGCAGTTTCTCAGACCATAGAGATAACTAGGCTTTTCCAGCTCCCAATCAGCACTATGGTCAGCAGCAGGTTCACCGGCTGCACTCTTGGGCCTACGAATGCCACAGAAGGCAGTCAAAAGGGGTGATGTCCCCTACCACTAATTGTAAAATCAACCCAGCGACTAATTAGCCACTAGGATTGCTTTTACAAAATAGCTGGCTGCAGCTGCAAGCATCATCCTGGTATAACCACTCAAATTTGGTTGACATACTGGTGGGTCACTAAACGTTAAGTGGTTACCTAAATATTACGTGTGGCATTTTGATGATGTTGGAGGCTGCACTAAAAGCTCCCTATATCAGTGAAGTCCTCAACCACTGTTCTAAAGAAATATTCAACCATGTTGCACAATGGGCAGGCAGATAAAAATGGATGTACATCAAATTGCATCTGCTTACATTTGAGTCTGTTTATGTCCGCAAAAAAAACGGAAAAGGTTTGTGACTTTTTCTGTATTTGCAGAAATAAACAGATGTAAACGGATGTTGTATATTAAGGCTAGGTTCACACTTGTGTGGCTCTGCAATAGGCGCATGGCTGCCTATTGATTTGAATGCACAAAATACCCTAACCACTAAATGAGAAAGGTACCAATATATTGTAACGGTACCAATATAGAATATAAAAGTATCAAAAATTTATTATACAGCATAAAATCTACAAAACATGAAAAGTCACATATTACAAAATTTAACAACAAATAAAAGAAGACATTGCAACGCTCTTCCTCGAGTTATCTCACTGACCCCACAAAGGTGGGGGATGAGTGACTTGTTTATGACAATTCCTCGATGGAGATTGCGTTTCGCGGGTGATATAACCTGCTTCTTCAGGAAACTTATGTCATTGTCGAATACTCAGCGTTAATACAAAGCATATACATGAGGTCTCATTCTGTGGTCTTAACACAAGTTAGCCGCTGCCACCTACTGATAGATGGGGCAATCCAAGCCACGCTCCTAAAAGCGGATGTGTTACCATATATTACAATGTGGGATTGTCAAAGCATGGATGGCTGCACAAATAGACACAGGTCAGAAGGAAATCAGTGGTTCTCAACTCCAGTCCTCGGGACCCACCAACAGGCCAGATTTTATGTATTACCTTGGGGAGATGCAGACTAGAACACTGCAATCACTGAGCAGCAAATGATATCACCTGTGATGTATTTCAGTCATCCTGCAAACCTGGCCTGTTAGTGGGTCCTGAGGACAGGAGTTGAGAACCACTGGAAGGAAATAAAGCTAAAGGACCAGTAGTCACACCGGCAGCACAGTGTCTGCATTGGTTATCAGACAGAGAGAAGTCTCCTCCCTGTCTGGTAAAAAGTGCAGACACTTGGCTGCTGGTACACAGGCTTTTCACAGAGGGAGAGCTGCCTGTCCGCTTCTGAGAGGGGGATTCCCCCCTTCCTTTTCTCTTCACTTACTGCATGTTAACGCAGGCATCCGCCCACTCTGCTCTATCCCCTGTGTCCCTATTGGCAGGAGGAGGAGAGACAATTACAGGAACAATTACAGGAGCAAATCAGAAGGACTTTAACAAACAGCAGCTGCAAAGGATACTGGGATATGTAGTCCCCATCTAAAACGACCCCATAGCTTTCTATGGAGACAGAACTACACGAGCCAGTCTGTTCTGGGGGAAAAAGAACTAAAGACTCCATCTTGTTGATCTGAGGAGATTTTCAGTCAGCACAAGGCAGGGGAAGAGACTGGATCTACAGGAGAGAGGGTCTGCCTCCCAGGTCAGTCCCTGTGTGTTTTCAGGCATCCACAGCCAGTTGAGACCCCCGGCCTGAGAGAGGGGGATCCCAGGTGCATATCCTGGAGCACCTGAAACTACAAAGTGAGGTGATCAGTCGGGTCACTAGAAGAGCCTGCATGTTCCAGGATGTTTGTTTGGGCCTTGATCGCAGGATTAAGTGAGGGGGCTTTTGCCCATTTGCAGGAAACAAGGACACTGCACATTGATGGAGTTGTATGGACACTGTATACAGACATCATTGCTGTTAGTCACCTTGCTGACACCTGTAGTGCTGTAGGACACAAGGCTATTCAGATACAGAGACACTGTATACAGACACCTTTGTCCTTTCACCCTGCTTAGAAGATCCTGCATTCTTCACTTGGTATTCTGGGCCAGTTGTGTTGTTTGGCCTTGCTATTCAGGATTTTAAGTGCAACAACGAGAGTGGCTAGCTGAAGATATAAAGCCTCATCTTTCTTCAAAGGGACTGAAGCTACTAGTGCCATATGGGCCCGCACACACATACTCAGGGCTCTGTATATGCAGTGGTAGTGCGGGGCAGTTTATCTGGGAAGCTAAGCCATTAAATATTGATTTGATTACAGTGCTTGTCATTGGGCCTGTGGTGTCAGGAGCCAGAGAGGACTGACATAAACAGGGTCAGTCTTCTGCTCTCCTCCTGCCTGGACTCATACAGCCAAATGTGAGTCGAGGTAACCAATTCAATATAAAGTGTCATATTGTGATTTATTTGCCATTTAAGTGTGCCTCTGCTTTTAGGGTTATTTTCAGGGATGGAATTCTCTGACAGCAGCCTTAATACATTATTGAGTTATATTGCTCCTGATCTCAGTTATTGCTCTGCAGTTGCATTACTTAAATATATATACTGTTATTGTCTGTTACCCCTTTCCACCGGAATATTGCAGTAAAGATAATTTCTGTGTTTTATCATAACGTGTGTGGTTTCATTGATCCTTGCACTTACACTATTGCCAGAGGGGCTGAGGCTATTCTTGGGGTTGAGAGGCAGAGTATGGGACTAAACATATTTAAGTGGCTCCTGTTGGGGTAGCGCTACACATACATAGTGTTTTAGTTTGGATCCATCTAAAAAACTGATAGACGGATCCAGACTGAATGCCAATGTGAAAGAACCTTAAATCATACCTAAATTAATGATCTCCCTTCTATGTCTATGGGTGCCTTTAGGAACCATCGCTTTATTTTTCTACCACCTGTCTAGCTCATTTCTGTGTATCAGCAAGACCATTTATCAAGAACAGAGGAAAACCGCATCGTTATTGAGAGTGGTCTGTGGTCGTGCAACTTGTTGACCAGACTATAACACAGACCTTGCTGTCTCCTATTTGGCAGTTCTTGAAAAATGATCTTCATTAGTTGATGTTTTTCTATTAAATGAGAAAATTATTCACTGCAAATCAAAGGCACTTTTTCGCAAATGTAACAACAGTGCTAAGTAATGTGATAATTGCAGCCGTAGACCAGTCATGGCTGTAATAGTAAACCACATCTTCAGGGATTTACAGACAAACATACCTATGTAGATTAATTATATTTCCAAACATTAAATTATAGCAACTCAGAGAAAAAGGTACTGTAGGAGAAATGCAGAACTTCAGCGGTTTACTATAATGTCCCTAGAGTCCTGAAAACGTGGGGCAGAAAGGGCAGGATAGCAACCATGATTAAAGCAAACCCTGTGGCTATAGAAAGGTTATTTCAACAAGGCATACCCGTGCCACCAAACACTCCTCCAGTTCTGTGAAATAGTCCACCAAAGTGTCCTGAGAAACATAGACTTTCAGGATCATTGATCTTCTGGGTCCACTACAGCTTTTAACTTAACAAGGTAAATTCTTTTGCATGTAGAATGTGGAAAATGTACTATATATGCTATTTATGAACTATGCCTGTGGATGACTTTCGTGCAATAGGATGAAGTTATTGATGTCACTTATTATATCTTGCAGCATGTACTTTGCGTTATTTATTGATTGCCCCTGAAGAAGGGAATTTTTTATCCTGAAACATGTCGGCCCATTAACACGAAGTACCTACAACGGCAAGACCTTTCATGCCTTCAACAACCCTATACAATTATTTTATGTCAATTTGTAGCTATACCGTTTGTATGTTTATTTTAATCAATTTTAGTATTTTCAATAAATTGTAATATCTTTATATGTTCAATACTGTTTACTGTGTCTTGAAAGTCCCAAAATAGGTGGTACCACTAGTTGGTTTTATTTAGTAGATTCAGGGGATGCTGGCACAAAACGGGTAGAGATACCCGGGTGATCATAACCGAATTAGATAAATCTACAGCTTTTACTGGTTCTTCATTTTGACTTTCATTTCACTACCATATCCTGTAATGAAAGTCATCAGGAGAAAGAGGTAAGAACTTTGGGGGACCCAGGAGATCGACAATCCCAGGAAGTAGCATTCATAGACTATGAGACAACCATCTCACTAAAAACAATACTTTTCATAAGTATGTAGGCAGGGGCAGTCTGTATTCTTCACTGCAGGTGGCACTTGACTAGGGATGGGCCAAAACACATCCCGGTTCGGTTCGCACCAGAACATGCAAAAAATTTGTGCGAACATGCGAACCGCGTTAAAGTCTATGGGACCCGAACATGAAAAATCAAAAGTGCTCATTTTAAAGGTTTATATGCAAGTTATTGCCCTAAAAAGTGTGTGGGGACCCGGGTCCTGCCCTAGGGGACATGTATCAATGCAAAAAAAATGTTTTTAAATCGATTGTTGGCTTAAAGTGAAACAATAAAAATGAAATATTCCTTTAAACACTTCAGCCCTGGAAGGATTTCCCAGTTTAGAACCAGAGTACTTTTTGCGATTCGGCACTGCGTCACTTTAACTTACAATTGCGCGGTCTTGCGACGTTGTACCCAAACGAAATTTGCATCCTTTTTTTCCCGACAAATAAGCTTTCTTTTGGTGGTATTTTATCACCTCTGCGTCATTTCTGATCACCACTATAAACAAAAAAAGAGCGACAATTTTGCAAAAAAAAAAACAATTTCTCACTTTTTGCTAAAATACAAATCCAAAAAAAAAATATGAAAGAACATTTTTTTCATCGGTTTTTGGTTAAAAAAAATCGCAATCGGCGTTTATTGATTGGTTTGCACAAAAGTTGCCACGTTTACGATTGATGAGAATTCATTTCTGGGTTTTTTTTTTTTTTTATATTTTACTAGTAATGGCGGCGATCTGCAATTTTTAGCGGTACTGCGATATTACGGCGGACATGTCAGACCATTTTGACACTTTTTTGGGATCATTGGCATTTATACAGCGATCAGTGCTATGAAAATGCACTGATTACTGTGTAAATGCCATTGGCAGTGAAGGGGTTAACCAGGAGGGGGCGCTCTAAGGATTAATTGTGTTCCCTCAGTGTGTTCTAACTGTATGGGGGCTGGGCTGACAGGGGGAGGGGAGTGATCACGGCTTCCATATACAGGAAGCCTGTGATCACAGCCCTTCTCCCTCTGTCAGAATGGAGATCCGTGTTTACATACACGGACCTCCGTTCTCCCACTGCAGGGGGCCATCGCGGGTAGCTGGCGGAGATGGGTCCACCCTACCCGCTCCCTGGCCCCCCCGGAACACAGTGAGCATGCGAGCGCGCCTCCGGCGGCGCGCGCACGCTCGCTCGCAATACTCGTTCTCGTGGCTGCCATCAGGTGACAGACTACTTTGCCGCCATCAAGCCACGGCGGGCGGTTGGCAAGTGGTTAAATAATGTGCCTTAGGGGGTCCCTTAGTCTGCCTGTAAAATGGGGCATCTCTGTGATGTTTAGAACAGTGCCAGAGCAAAATGAAATTTCCAAAGGAAAAATTGTCATTTATTATCACGGCTGTAATGTATTGCCGACTCCCAGTATTTATACATAAAAATAACTGATAGAAATTTGCGTGGGGTCCCCCCCCCCAGTCCAAACCAGGCTCTTCGGGTCTGGTTTGGATTTTAAGGGGAACCCCGTGCCAAAATTTAAAAAAAATTGACATGGGGTCCCTCCTAAAATCCAAACCAGATCCTTATCAGAGCATGCAGAGCATGCAACCTGGCTGGCCAGGATGGGGGGGGGGGGGGATGAGCGCGCACCCACCCCTCTCCTGAACCGTGCCAGGCTACATGCCCTCAACATGGGGAGTATGGGTGCTTTGGGGCAGTGAGGGATCTGCGCCCCCCCACCCCAAAGCACCTTGTCCTTGAGCCTCTTCCCCACAACCCTGGGCTGTGGTTGTGGGGTTGTGCGGGCAGGAGGCTTATCAGAATCTGAAAGCCCCCTTTAATAAGGGGGCCCCCAGATCCCGACCCCCCCCCCATGTGAATTAGTATCGGGTACATCATACCCCTACTATTTCACCAAAAGTGTCAAAAAAAACCACAGGAGACAATTAGAGGGACAAGTCCTTTATTGAAAAAATAAAATAAAAATAAGTGTCCCCCATTGTAATCCATCGTCAATCACTGACCCGAAAAGAAAAAAAACTGAACTGCTCCTCCTCCATGGGAGGGCTCCCGCCGACTGAGCTCTCTTTGGTTTGACGTTTTATTTATAGTGAAGGACGGGCCCACCCAGAGAGGTGATTGAGCGACCCGCCCCTCTGGCGTCACATGACGCCAGAAGGGGGCAGGGGTCACCCGTACATCACCTGGTGGCCCTGCCCTACACTATAAATAAAACGTCAAAACAAAGCCAGCGCAGATGGCAGCAGCCCTCCCATGGAGGAGGAGCTGTGCGCGCCCTCTGCGTTCAATGCATTATGGGGGCTCCGCAGCAGTGAAGTCGCTGCGAGCGCCCCATAATGTTCTAAATTCGACGAACGGGCGAACTTACGCTCGACTTGAACCATGGGCCCAACCTACACTTGACCACAGTGGCAATGCAGATGGGGGAGGAAGTTGAGAGAAACTTAGTTCCTCTATGATTTCCTTGGTCACAGGGGAGCAGCTAGCCTATTGGATGCTGGTGCCCCATGTTCATTTTGGTGACCATCTTGGGTCAGGTAATGTCTATTTAACCACTTCAGCCCCGGAAGGATTTCCAGCTTTAGGACCGGAGCCCTTTTTGCGATTCGGCGCTGCGTCGCTTTAACTGACAATTGCGCGGTCGTGCGGCGTTGTACCCAAACGAAATTGGCGTCCTTTTTTTCCCACAAATAGAGCTTTCTTTTGGTGGTATTTGATCACCTCTGCGTCATTTCTGATCGCCGCTATAAACAAAAGAAGAGCGACAATTTTGCAAAAAAACCCAAATTTCTTACTTTTTGCTAAAATGCAAATCCAAAAAAAAAATATAAAAAAACATTTTTTTTCACCGTTTTTGGCCGATTTATATTCTTCATCATATTTGCGATAAAAAAAATCGCAATCGGCGTTTATTGATTGGTTTGCGCAAAAGTGGCCGCGTTTACGGATGATGAGATTTCATTTCTGGGGTTTTTATTTTTTTTTATTTTTTA
>BLSH010279183.1:773492-789171 GCA_018402905.1 Glandirana rugosa
CCGCAGTGATACCCCCACTCAGATCAGTACGGCTCTGTCCAAACGCATGTCCCTGCTCCTAGGCTGTGTCGGCTCTGTGCCTACCTGCCTGTCCCAATAATATATCAGGCGATTGCTGCACCAGTTCCGGAGGACATGTGGGACAGGTGCCCACAGTATTGAAGCCCGTGTGCGGAGAATCAGTGCAGCTGGGACTCGAGAGCTGGCTGTCTGTATCTTTGCCTCACTCTCTCCTCCCCCTCCCTCCCCGCACATCGCGCAGAGCTTAGGAGATACAGCAGAGATCCCAGAAGGGAAGGAGCCATGGTGGCGCCCCTCTCAATGCAACACCCGGTGCCGGCCTGGTGTCAACCCTCTGGCGGTGGTCACCCTGGTGCGGACCGCACCCCCATAGTGACGCCAGTACATGTTTACAAGGGGACAGGGTAAGTGCAGGGGCCCCCCATGCAACTGGGGCCCCTGGGCAGTGCCCAGGGGTGCTCACTCATTAAGACGGCCCTAGAGTCTGCAGCAGGGGGTTCCAGAATTTACATCAATGTGTCATCTCTGAGCAACTTGGTCCATAGATATTCTCTGAGCAAAGATGGTGCAGTCCTTCTGAAGAAAAAACAGATGAAGGTATTGTTGGGTACAGTACTGTGATCTCATTGAGAGGAAATAAATACCTGGAAGTGTTTAACTTAAGCAAGCCATAGATTATACAATTTTATTCCATGGGTGGAAAGAAAGAAAATTGCTTGATTCCCCCATCAACACTGAATCCATCCCACAGCACTATTGTGTTCTGCCAGTAGGGAGCCATCACCAAAAATCCAGGGCTAGCAGCAGCCCAAACAGGAAGTTATGAATGGGACCATGCAGCATAAGTAGTACAAGGCTTTATTGAGCAAAAACGTATAAAATTCATACAAAAAGGAGAGCTAAAAAACCACAATCCACTATCATACTTTAAAGTAATACTGAGGTCTAATTTTTTATTGTTTAAAAATCCTTTCTTGGATTCTTTCTTAAATGTACACAATATAACTGCATACTAAAATTTATAGATACAATTGACACAAACATGACAAAGATGTCATACTTACCTGCTCTGTGCAGTGGTTTTGCACAGAGCAGCACAGATCCTCCTCTTCTAAGGTCCCTCGACAGCTCTTCTGGTCCCTCCCTCCTGACCACAGCTAGCAGCTTGCTATGGGGGTACCCAAGCTGCTGCTCCATGTGTCCATTCAGACATGAAGCCGCGGCTCAACCCCCCCTCTCCTCATTGGCTCACTGACTTTGATTGACAATGGCACCGGCTGCTATCTCAGCCAATGAGGAGGAAGGAGGGTCCCGGTCAGCTGAGCCTCCTATGCAACATCGCTGGATCGTGATGGGCTCAGGTGAGTGTTAGGGGGCCTGAGGGGGGCTGCTGCACACAGAAGTTTTTTTAGTTTAATGCATAGAATGCATTAAGCTAAAAAAAAAAACCTTCTGCCTTTAGAACCACTTTAATTAAAAAGACAATGTTGTCTCGTCACCACGGCAGCTGCTCATCCGTAGTACACACACTCACATCTAGTGCTCTACTGGGTAATGTGGAAAAGTGCTTGCCTGTTAGACCAAGTGTAGACGTCCAGGCTAATGGAGGTGAATGGTGAAAAACCACCAAATAGTTAGAGTGGTTAAAACCACACGCTACTCCTATGCCAGGCAGTCACCACTTGAGCCTCACCCAGGGAGCACAGTGAAGCCAATACACATGCAATAGCAGTGGCGGCTGGTGGGTTTTTTTTTCGGGGGGCAGCAAACAACCACTCCCCCTGGGTGACCAGCGGCGCTGCACTACCACCCCCCCTGCGCCCCAAGCCCACCCTTTTTTTAAGTCTATTAGAGCCTCTGGCTCTAATCATGTGCTTCAAAAAAACATTGGAATCCATAGTCCAGCGACCTGTATGTAGATCAGGGGGCCAGACGCATGGATAGGGAGGGCAACGCTCATGGGCCCCTAATGGACGGGCCGCCGCTGTGCAATAGTTTTGTGTGCAGAGAAGTCCCCGGGGGCTTATAAGATGAGTAATGCAGATAACAGCTAATCCAGTAGGCTCAGTTTTGGTGAGAAAATAACAGACTTCCTGCAGTATCCAGAGTACAGGACAGTCAGTAGTGTCCAGCCTAAATGCAGTGAAGGTGAAGGAGAAACACTTTCAGCCCGGCCTGTAGTTTTTTTTCTATATCATCATGGGAACACTGCAGTATTATAATGATCAAAAGAGCTGAAGTGATGGAGATATACTTGCTGATGCTGAAAGATGTAGACAGGTCTTTGATGCAGACAATATGTACTCCTTACTTTCCTATCCAAAATACAAACACAACATTTCAAATCACAATTCATGGGAAGTAAAGGTCTCAAAACTCACATCATTGTCTCTAAAAAGATAACATAACTACTTAGTGTTCAAAGGTCAGAATTGTATCACTCGTCTTAAATCACTTGCCTTGACATTGATTTTTTTATTTTACAATAAACAGTTCTACACATGGTGGGGTGATTTACTAAAGACAAATAGACTGTGCACTCTACAAGTGGAGTTTCTCCAGAGTAAATGTGGGAAAGATCCACTGACTTCCATTATCCAATCTTGTGCAAGCAGTTTTTTTTACATTTCCCTTGCATGCGATTGGGTACTCTTTGTAAGTGAAGCTTCACATCATTTACTAAGCTCTGGAGCAACTGCACTTGTAAAGTGCACAGTTGGCTTGCTTTTAGTAAATCAACCCCTTAGTGCTTACTAGACTTGATCTTTCATATGAATTATATTTCCTTAGAAATAATTTCTCCATAAATAGAAGTGACATCTTAGAAACAGCATTGTCAGCTTGCTGTGTGAGCTCCTTCAGGGTAGACCAATGGCCAATTGAAGGAATGTAGAAGACAGGTTGACAACAATGCTGTTAATTGCAAGGGAGTGGCTTAGCATCATCAGCCTGCAACAGGAAGTGCTGCTACAGGCGGGATCTCCAAGTAAGAAACTTTGCAGCAGGTTCACAATAATGATTTGCATATGCCAACTGTATATTATTATTATTATTATACAGGATTTATATAGCGCCAACAGTTTGCGCAGCGCTTTACAATAAAGAAGGGACACAGTACAATTACAATATAGTTCAATACAGAAGGAATAGGAGGGCCCTGCTCGTAGAGCTTACAATCTAAAGGGAGGGGGAGGTGGTACAAAGGGTAATGGTATATAATAAGGCATGATGCCAAACATAATGTAAAATAGATTTGCTGTTTACATTAACTGTAAATTGTGTGATCATGATGATCATAGCACTTCTTGTTTGTGTAAGGTTGCCCAAGTGCTCCTTCTTCATTCTAATTTTGTTGCTAGCTGTTAAAACACGTTGGCTAATTTTGTCAGAAATTCTCGGAAAGCAATGGCCAGATGTAGTCGTGTCCTGGAACAGCTCCAAGAGGAAACTTCCCGTAGGAAGTTTTTAGGGACTTAACCTATTGCTCTCCAATCCTTGGAGAGAAACCATATTTTAATTTTAATCATTGGAGACCTTTCCCATTAGAGATTAGCCAATACATCATTGCCATAGCTAAAAGTCCATAGGTAAACCTCAAGTTTCAACCGTATTCTCAACTCACACTTATCATAGTAATCCCAAGATACATTGGGATTGATTTACTAAAATTGGAGAGTGTAAAACCTGGTGCAGCTGTGCATGGTAGCTAATCAGCTTCTAACTTCAGCTTGTTCAGTTAAGCTTTGACAAAAAAAATGGAAGCTGATTGGTTTCTATGTATAGCTGCACCAGATTTTGCACTCTCCAGTTTTAGTAAATCATCCCATTGTAACATAACTGTGATGGAAATGGAGAGGCCCTTGGAAGGGCACTGCAATCTACAGACATAAATGAGTCAAGTGTAGGATGCCAATAAGGTCCATTGGCTTACATGCTAAGTGCACCTTGCTTATGCAGGCAAAGGGCCCCAGCAGATATTAAAAAAACTGTACAGCTGTGTGAAATGTTCATTTAATTTATTGTCATACCTGTTGGTAGGTTAATTGGCCCCTGTCTAAATTGGCCCTAGTATGTGTGTAGCGCTATCCCCGTAGGGGCCGCTGGTGAATGAGGTTCGTTTCCCACCCTGCACAGCCAGGCACGTGAATTTCCAGACACACCGAGTCAAGAAGCAGTCCTTGCACTTTGTTTTTTTTTTTTATTGGGGAATAGAACTCGGATCGGGATAGGGTACATATAGGATGCCCTCCTGATTTAAGAAAGTTGGTAGGGACTTAACTATATACACTCCAGTATATACAATGTCTTCTCCTCAACCACCAGCACATACACTTGCTTGCAGACTATCACTTCCAGGACCAGCTATCACTAATGTGTGGATCTGACACTGGTTCTGTTAGGCCCAAAGCAAATTGCCCTTTGCAAGCAGGGACCGCGGGCCCCTATGGTGTAGCAAAAAATGGTAGTTATTTGTGCTAGCTGTCCTACATGTGACTACTGCTCCCAGTACCACCTCTTCAGGCACTGGCAGCCCTCCTGGCTGCAGCTGTCCCTTTCCACTGCCCATGCCACCACAGTCCTCCTGACTGGCTCTGCACCCATCCCAGACTGCTCCATCCCAGTTCTCTCAGGCGCGCCCCCAAGTCCTCCTGACTGTGTGTCACTCACCAGCCCTCATGGCTGTTACTGTTTCTCCTAGAGACTTGCCCGGCAGTGTTCTCCTGCTGTCTTCCTTGCGCCCAGTGCTTCCTGGCCAGGACACCTCTGTGGTTTTGGGAAGGTCCCCTTCGCACCCGAGCCCAGGCCCAAGGTCACCCCCTGCCAGCCTAGGGAGCTCACTCAAAGGCCACGACAGCCTAACACTCCATCTCTAGTTTCCACCTGAACTATTCTCCCCAGGTCGGCTGACCCAGAGTATTTGAGGGGCCTGCCCCCTGCCAATCCGAGTTGGGGATTGATCAGGGCCCTCAGAATACTCCAGGCAGCTCCACCTTACTTCCCCTTCCATCTTTCTAGAAGATTCCAGCACATTCTAGAAATAGGGGGGGGGGGGGTCTCAGTTATGCTGCCTGTGAGTTATCCAGCTCTCCCTGGATCTCTATCCAACACAGGAAAAACACACACAGGCTTGGCTGCCAGCCAAGCCTGCACAAATATACCTACACTAAACAAAAATCTCACCTCTAGTACTCTAGCAAAGCTAGGGGGTGCTACATGTGTATGTACAGTATGAATGTGAGCTAGGGACCTTAGATTGCAAGCTCCTTCAGGGCAGGGACTGATGTGAATATACAATATATGAAAAGCACTGCATAAATTGATGGTGCTGTGTAAGTACCTGAAATTAATATTAAATTAAGTTTCTACTCACTGTATTTCACTTTCATTTTGCTGACAACCAAATGCACTATTAGGTTGGGAATTTTGTGCTTAAGGCTTGAATAAAAGAACGTCCCAAAATGGACATAACTTGGAGTTTTCAGAATGTGACCTAAATCATCACTGATACATGGAACCAAACACTCAATCCAATAGGCTACAGAACATAAAAAGCCATCCTGTGGACCATTCAATGCCCAATATTGCAGAACACTGTTTAAATTACTTTAATTTGAAAGGACAAGTAAGTCATATAAAGTGATTATTGCTCCATTATCCAAATTGAAATCAGCAAAGTGAGACCTACAAGTCATTGCTATAAAGCTGTTCAATTGTCCTACTATTGACTAGATTGCTGGTTCAGTGGACAAATAGTGCAAAGGAGCAGCTTTGTAATGTTCAGGTTATGACATTATACACTGGCCATCCTCCACAAAGCTTTTTGCAGACATTCCTAATGAGTGTCGGAGAGGATGTGTGGAGAAAGCCTCACATGCGCATATACAGTATGGTGGCAGTGCCCGCTCATACGTCCATACTGGGCCAGTATTTTCCATTGGATCAAAGTAATTCAGGATCAGCTATAAAAAATTAACCTTGGGTTGTCCTATTTAATTGTACTGACGAACCAGTGGGCGGTTATAAAAAATCCATTACCCCACATCTTTTGAACGCAACAAAGTCACTTATACCCAAATTTTGGAAACAAACAACCATTCCGACTATACGCCAATGGCTAGTAGTTGTGGATCATATTTATCATATTAAAGACCTTACCCATAAGTACAGAGGTAAGGTCGCTGTCTCCAACAAAATTTGATCCTGCTGGTTCGCCTTTACATTTACCTCAGGATATGTAAATCTAATGTCCCAACCTGTGCGATACCTCTGAATGTTACTCATTTGTTTTCTTCAGATGTGGGATCTACCTGGGCAGGCTACATCCCCCCCCCCTCTTTTATCTACTTTCTTTCTCTTCTTCAACTTCTCTTATCTCTATCTCTCTTAATATGGCGGTCTTTCCACTTCCCTATATTCCGGACATATATCTTCAAGGGATATTTATCCTTTTGGTTTTTAATCTGTTTTGTACTTTACATTGTACAAACAAGTGTCACCTGCCCCCACCTATAACTGGCCTTTACAGTAAGGGGCACTGGAAGGGTGGACGCATGTCAAACAAAAAAGAAAGAATTTTCAAGTTCAACTTACAGACCAGCTTGCGACCAACCGAATTAACCTGGCTAACAGTATGTGTTAAAAACAGGGGTTTGGTTACACACATTTGCAAATGCATGTGTAGGCTTTACATTGTAGTTCGGATTATACTGCTGTACCATGTATACCATGTTCATTAACACTAAAAAACTTATTAAACCATTTGTAATGTTCAGATTAAGCTAAGTTTCCTTTTTAACTTTGTAGTCTGATAAACTGTTCTATAATGATTACTTAAATTAAAATGATTGACCCATTCAAAAATGTATTCTGTCTTTTGATCCTTAATGTTCATTTTAACAAAAATGATTGAAAACATGAGCAAAGCCTTTATGATATTAACTGTAGCCAGGTGCTTGGCTAAGAGTGGCAGTAGCTACTCTCTAGCTGCTGCCTTGTGGTGCTGAACTGGTTAACAGCTATATCAGCAAAAGGAGAGAGCTGCTAAACGGGAAGAGTTCAATGGGCTCAGGCAGAACTGCATTGTGGGAATTGTAGTCCAGAGGTGAGAGTCTTTACTGTAATCAAGAGCTTTCTGCATTTTCTCAGGCTGTACAGGACACGGCTTCTTTATGCCGCGAGGGAGACTGCACATAGCTGTCCAATGTGCACCATCACTGTTGCATATCAGCGGCCGGAGCAGGATCCGGATCTCTGAGTTAAGAGGTGCTGACAGCCAGAGTCACTTAGGTGCAGAGCAGAGAGTGGACTAATCGCCGGGTGTGACTGGATGGTGAGTTGCAATATTACTGGGACTAGCGAGATGCTGCTGTGGGGATTTACTATCTGCTGCTAGAAAGACTGAGCCCTTTAAGAACTGACCATACAGCCATCTACTAGCAATATTGCTGCCTGCAGGCTTGACTGGGACTATTCTCATGTACACCACCAATACAACTGAGCCCCAGCACAAGCTGGCTGAAGAGTTAGAGCTAAACTAAACTTTACAGCTGGTACGCAGAACATTAACTTATTGCTTATGCTAAGAGGTACATCTCAAGGGACATTGCACCACATCCTAGCCATTCTGCTAGAGTGCACTCTAGACTAGTTATAGTATTATTATCCACATTGCAGTTAATGCTTATATGCACTATTTTATTATTCACATTGCAGTTAAAGAGGAAGTAAACCCTAATGGGCTTTACTTCCTCTTCGTTACTCTTTGTTACCCTGCAATGTAAAAGCATAATAGGCTAGTATGCATTGCATACTAGCCTATTATGTGACACTTACCTGCTTTGGAAGCCCGCGCTGTCCCCACAGTAGGAAGCGTCCATCTTCACCCCTCTTCCTTCCGGGGCCGCCCCTCTGTGATTTGCCCAACCCGCATGACGTCACTCCCGCTCATGCGCACGGGAGCCGCCAATCGCAAAACAATGTCAGTGAAGGAATGGCATGGAGGCCCATGTACCCGATGACGTCAGCACATGTAAGTACACTGCATATCTCCTAAACCGTGCAGGTTTAGGAGATATGCAGGGAACCTACAGTAGGCCTTATTATAGGCTTACCTGTAGGTTAAAGTGGTTGTCATGAGTTGACAAACACTTTAATCCTCATATGCAAATTGCTGACTTTGCTGATTCATGAGTTATTCCCAGTATAGTGGTACAGAACTCTATTCTATGTTACTTGGCATAGTGATTATACTCTTTAGTGGACAGTCTACCTTCTGTGTGTTCATTTATGCTCAAAACAACATATTACAGCGCAAGGGACCCACTGAAAATGGGGTACTTTGATGCAGTAGTGGGCTTAAGCACTATATGGCCATATGGCATGACCAAATCCCCATATGTTTGCTTATTTGCTTAATATGTTCAGGTGCTTTTAAATAGCATTGCAGTATTTAAATGTCATTTTTGCATGTGTGCACTGTAATATGTTGTTCTGTTTGTATGGTCATACAGCAGCACCATCTTTAATGGAATGCATTGTTAGGGTGTGCCCCCCCAAGTATTTGTTTGTCTGTTATATCGGTCCTGACCAGATCCCTTGGGCTGGAGCACCCCATCCTCCCCCACCATTACCTCTAATCAGTGTCCACCTGAGTTATAGGAGGAGTCCGTTCAGTTCTCCCATAAAGAGGAGTGTATTTCTCCCATGGTTGAGAAGCGGGATCTTTCATTCTATGGATAGTGTAGGACCCACTGAAAACGGGGTATTTTGACCCAGTAGTGGGCTTAAGCACTATATGGCCATATGGTGTGACCAAATCCCCATATGTTTGCTTATTTGCTTAATATGTTCAGGTGCTTTTAAATAGCCTTGCAGGATTTAAATGTAATTTTGGTATGTGCGCGCTGTAATATATTGCGCTGTTTGTATGGTCTTACAGCAGCACCATCTTTAATGTAATGCATTGTTAGGGTGTGCCCCCCAAGTATTTGTTATGCCCAAAGCACCATTTATTCTAACCCATACCAATACATTGAGCTCATTTACCACTAAACATAGATGGTCAGGTTGAATAAAGACATCAGTCCATCCAGGTTAACCTGTGTGGGTGTGTGTTCGTGTCAAACATCATTTCATTTCTTTTACGCGAAGAAATCTCTCTTGCTGACGTGGAAGAGCTCACAGACATTGAATAAAAACCTGTGGTTGAAATTAGTGAATGAGGCACTACCCCTATATAAGATCACCTTTGATCTTCGAAAACGGAGTAAAAAATTTCATAAGATTTGGGGCGGATGGCTAGCCAGCCCTCTTACACTATGTCCCGTCTTGTCATAGGGGGAAGTGCCACTTAATCTGCCACAGGTTAGCACCAACCCACCTGACCTGCTATAAATAACAATATGCTATGTTATATACCTAATGGACTCAAGTCTGACTACTTAAAGATATACCCAAATGCCATTTGTTGAAAACTATAACTGGGAAAGTTTTGTTGACCATGTACAAGCCGCCAATACTTTGTATTTACTTATCGGGTAGATTGCCCGAAGTATGTTTGTTGGTTTTTGTGTTTGTATGTCTTTATAATCAATAAAAATATCTTAAAAAAAAAAAAACATAATTTCATGTATCCCTGTATACTGTGCTTGCAAAGGTACCCATCCAAGAGTTATTTAAAACCATCAATACATCCCGCTGACACCACCGACTGTAGAAGTGAATTCCATATCCTTGCCCCTGACAGTGAAAAAGCCCCATACGCAGTTTAAGGTTAAACTGCTTTTCCTCCAATATCATTGAGTGGCCCCGTGTCTTCTTAAGCATTGAGGTATTTATATATCATATCTACTCTCAAGCATCTACTCTCAAGCATAAGGTCAATGTTTGTAGTCTTTCCTCACAGCTGAGGTCCTCCAGTCCCCTTATTAACTTTTTTGCCCTTCTCTGGACTCTCTCCATTTCCCGCACCTCCCTCCTGAGGACTGGTGACCAGAACTGAACGGCATACTCAAGATGCGGCTTAACCAGAGTTTTATAAAGTGGCAGGATTATCGTTTTATCTCTGGAGTAAATTCCCTTTTTTACCTATGCTACATTCTGCTAGTTTTGCTTGCTGCAGCTGACATTGCATGCCATTGCTGAGCCTGACATCTACTAGGACCTCCAGATCTTTTTCCAGATCCTGTGGAAAAAAATGGTCTTCTGTTTATTTCCTGGTGCTAATTCACAGCTAAAGGTTACTATCTATTGTTCTTGGGGTCAAAGCACAGAACAGAAAACCCAGATTACCAAGCAGCTCCTATGGGGGTAGCGCTACATAACCTAAAAATTATCCCTGTGATCCACTGTAAGGGGCACAGTGCAAAGGCTCTGCCATCTTTTCACTTTCACCCCAACCTCCTTTGCCCCATGTGCAAGGTGCAAACAGGATTTTTTTTTTTAATCACTTACTTCTGTGGCCAGAAAACAATGCTTTATTGCTGCTGAAGTCACAGTTTGTACCATTAGAGTCTGATAATTTCAAGCAGCTGCCAGGAGGGCACTCCATGACATGAGCATGGTAGTGCTGCCTTGTAGAACTATAGGGGGGTGGTAAGAAGACTGGTCACAGTGCTCATTGATAGAGCAGCAGTGACGGTTCTTCAATCCCACAAACCACAGAAACCTACAGTACTGTATTTGAACAATACCAGCTGCTTCACTGATCTGCTGCAAGAAAAATCCCAAATAATAATGGATTATGGAAGGCAAGGCTAATACTGTACCAGCAGAGTATGATATAGCTTTTGGCTAGAGTTCAGCTTTAAAGTGGGCCTTTCAAGTCTACAGGAATAAATCCCTGACAATATACAGTAATACAAATTTTTAAAAGAACTCCACTATCATTGAAAAGCTCTCCTTCAGCTTCAGTCCAGTGACTTTGCCTGGGTTGAGATGATGCTGTTTTCAGTCTGCTGCGGGCAGGAGGAAGCATTTCTTCAGTCTCCCTTTTCCCAGTGTAATAGTTGGACTAGAAGATTGGAGCGCCACACTGAAATGTTCAAAAAAATTTCAAAAATGAGGTCTAATTCCAAACGTGATACACCAAACAATTAATGCATTTTGGGGGGCCACGTTTTGTCCTTTTCATCAATTTCATCAATATGATATAAAAATATATAAAAACATTAGAATAATAAAAATAATCCACGATTATGCATTTTATACAAATATAAAACAGGCATTATCTCAATATCAGTTGAAATTATGTAGTAAAATCTCATTGACTGTATAATTTAATGTCTTGTGAAAAGAGAATGGAGAATGAGCTACGAAAAGAAATGCATATCATATATCGTTTCATATACTTTGTACTATCATATAAAGTCATAATAGTACGAAGTGTTTATTTTTGCAAGGACCAATATAAAATATTACAAATTAAAAGCTATAAAATACAAATTCTAAGGTATGTATTGCATTGATAACAGGTACTATAAACGAAAAAATTTAAATGATCAAAGCGTTTGTTACCCCAACATTTCATATTCCTGATATGTGTCGGCTGTAGCATGTACTTGTATGATAAAGTATCCTGTTATCTTTGTATTGCTTTCTTTGTATGAAATCCCTGGTGTTCCTGCCAGTCTCTCTGCTTTACTATGAAAAACTAACCACACTAAGCAGGAGAGCACAGCATGATCAGTTTTCTAGCTATGCTGGGAACTCAGTGTACTCTCCTCCAATGATCAGACTTCTCCTGACATGTACCCTGCTGCACAGCCATTCACTGGGAAGCTCAGTGTGCTGCTGCTTCTCCTCCCCCCAGCTCATATACAGCTGAGAACAGAGGGAATGTGATCATCTATAAAAAAGGGAAACAAGGTATTTATCGTTTTTTTTATATCTATACAAAAATGTTTTGCCTGTCATTTCTATTTTAAATCTGAATGGGTTGTTTTACAAGGTGATTGTTTAAAATAATTTTAAGGGGCAAAAGGTGGCCCCTGAAATGCGTTGGATATTTAGTGTATTACAAAATTAAAATAAAACCTTATTTTTTTATTTCAACATTTTGGTATGGCGCTCCAATCTTTTTTTTTCCCAACTATTACACTCACATCCTGAGGTCTTCGTGAGATTCCTTCTGTGTATGTCACTAGCCCACATACAGTGCATCCAAAAACAGCACTTCATTTTTTCCACATTTTGTTGTTACAGCCTTATTCCAATTCCAAACTTGATTAAATTCATTATTTTCCTTAAAATTCTACAAACAATACCCCATACCCCCAATGACAGCATGAAAGAAGTTTGTTTGAAATCTTTGCATATTTATTGAAAATAAAAAATGAAAAAATCCTATGTACATAAGTATTCACAGCCTTTGCCATGACACTCAAGATTGAGCTCAGGTGCATCCTGTTTCCACTGATTATCCTTGAAATGTTTCTACAACTTGATTGGAGTCCACCTGTGGTAAATTTAGTTGATTTGACATGATTTGGAAAGGCACGCCCCTGTCTATATAAGTGCCCACAGTTAACAGTGCGTGTCAGAGCACACACCAAGCCATGAAATCCAAAGAATTGCCTGTAGACCTCCGAGACAGGATTATATTGAGGCACAGATCTGGGGAAGGGTACAGAATAGTTTCTGCAGCATTGAAAGTTTCAATGAGCACAGTGGTCTCCATCATCCGTAAATGGAAGCAGTTTGGAACCACCAGGACTCTTCCTAGAGCGGGCCGTCCGGCCAAACCGAGTGATTGGGGGAGAAGGGCCTTAGTCAGGTAGGTGACCAAGAACCCGATGGTCACTCTGACAGAGCTCCAGCGTTTCTCTGTGAAGAGAGGAGGACCTTCCAGAAGAACAACCATCTCTGCAATACTCCACCAATCAGGCCTGTATGGTAGAGTAGCCAGACAGAAGCCAATGCTCGGCAAAAGGCACATGACAGCCTGCCTGGAGTTTGCCAAAAGGCACCTGAAGGACTCTCAGACCATGAGAAACAAAATTCTCTGGTCTGATGAAACAAAGATTGAACTCTTTGGCCTGAATGGCAAGCGTCATGTCTGGAGGAAACCAGGCATCACTCATCACCTGGCCAATACCATCCCTACAGTGAAGCATGGTGGTGGCACCATCATGCTGTGGGAATGTTTTTAAAAGATAACAGGAACTGGGAAACTATTCAGGATGGAAAGATGAACGCAGCAATGTACAGAGACATCCTTGATGAAAACCTGCTCCAGAGCGCTCTGCACCTCAGACTGGGGCAAAGGCTCATCTTCCAACAGGATAACGACCCTAAGCACACAGCCAAGATAACAAAGGAGTGGCTATAGGACAACTCTAAGAATGTCCTTGAGTGGCCCAGCCAGAGCCCAGACTTGAACCCGATTGAACATCTCTGTAGAGATCTGAAAATGGCTGTGCACCCCAACGTTCCCCAGCCAACCTGATGGAGCTTGAGAGGTCCTGCAAAGAAGAATGGGAGAAACTGCCCAAAAATAGGTCTGCCAAGCTTGTAGCGTCATACTCAAATAGACTTGAGGCTGTGATTGGTGCCAAAGGTGCTTCAACAAAGTATTGGGCAAAGGCTGTGAATACTTATGTACATGGGATTTTTTTTCGGTTTTTATTTTTAATACGTTTGCAAAGATTTCATACAAACTTCTTTCATGTTGTCATCATGGGGTATTGTTTGTAGAATTTTGAGGAAAATAATGAATTTAATCAATTTTGGAATAAGGTTGTAACATAACAAAGTGTGGAAAAAGTGGAGCGCTGTGAATACTTACCGGATGCACTGTACCACCCAGATGCCCCATTGGAATAATATTAGTATAATTTATAGAAAACCATTTGCATGTACCAGGTAACATCCGTCCAAGATTTCTTTGCCATCAAATGCACTACCCCCCCCCCCAGTGTACATTGCAACTTTACAGTAAGCCCTTTGGTGACAGTCTGCAGCAGATGTTTGCATTGTGTGCGATTGTTTGTTTCTTATCCACAGAAGTAGAACATCGTTTCATATATTTATGAAGCCTATTCTCCATTCTCTAGCAGCTCCTTTTTTAATGAACGTTCCCTATTGCTTTCTTGGAAATCTGTGACCGCCGGATGTGGGGGGAAATGGGATACATGCTTTATATTTAACAGATCACATGTGTACTGGATTGGAATACATTCGATTAAAATACTGAAGTTATAGTTCCCCAGAGGAAAGCTGTTTCCCTGGGCTGTAATGTTCTCTAATTGGCTACCCAGCTGGCTGTAATTGCTGCCATTTTTGAAATATACAAACTTTGCAGAAAAGAAGAACAGCTGGACTTTCCAGTTGCTAAACAATGCCAGCTTAGTGGCTGAAAAGTGACCTAAAATATAAATATGTTCTATGTATATAAATATAGGAAGCAAACATATGTAATCTGCCCAGGAACCATATGGTCCTTGGCATTTATTGCTATGATATATCAAAAAATATATATTTGTTTGCATTGTATATGTTTCTCATTCATACCAGATGCATAGGTCTTCATACACATTTTAGATGCATTTTTCATCCAGTCTCCAGAGTCCCATTTAAAGCTGAACTTCATTTGGATACAAAAGCCACAAAATAATGCAGCTCTATATTCATTAATACAACATTCAATTAATCTTTGCAGATGCAAATAATGTAAGCATCTGAAAATGACTTGCCTTAGGCGCTTGCACGCTTGCACTCTACTGTACAGTTTGTACAGCAGAGTTGTGCTGCAATGCAAGGAACATGCTGATAGGTGGAGAAAGTAGAGTGACAGAGAGATGCAATGTGCTGCTTGTCCTTTCACTGTTCTACTGGCCAAAAACAGTTAAATAGAAACCCAGACACTCATCCAAGAAAGGGTAAGAACTATACACCACATCCCATAATGGTACAGAAAAATACAGAGGCAGCCCCAAGGGATTTTACAGGTGAAAGTTCGATCCAAATAAAGTAATCAGGCATATAAAAGTTTAAACTTTTATTTTAACATGTTCAGTAGACACTGAATACATGTATAAAACCAAGTGGACTACTCATACATGAAAATACCACATTGCAATACTTATACAGATTACAGAAGAGGCCTGAGGTTGAGCACCAACTCTCTGATATAAATCTGATGTCCCAACATGTTTCGAAAGGAGATTTGTCAATTTTCTTCTTCAGGGGAAATTGAGCATTGCAGAAAACAGTTCTAAAAGAACAATGGTAGTGAATAGTGTTGAGCGAACCCGGACTGTAACGTTCGGGTCCGTACCGAACTTTCGGGTGTCCGTGGCACGGACCCGGACCCGGACATTTCAAAAATCGTTCGGGTTCGGTCCGGGGTTCTGCTATTTTACTCCACGTGTTGAGAAGCTGCAGGGCAGCCAATCAACAAGCGTTTCACTGGTTTGCCCTTAGAAGCCATCACAGCCATGCCTACTAATGGCATGGCTGTGATTGGCCGGTGCATCATGTGACCCAGCCACTTTATAAGCTGGAGTCACAGTGCTGCAGTCACATGCTCCTTGGGTTAGTGTAGGGAAAGGTAGCTGACTGCGTGAGGGACAGATTTGAGACATTTTAAGACCTGATCCTGCATCCTGAGATAGATTACTTTACTACTGCTGTCTGTGCTGTTGCTCTGAGGACAGATAGC
>BLSH010279183.1:798846-846330 GCA_018402905.1 Glandirana rugosa
TTACTGAAACACGGTCTTCCAAATTCCGAACAGTGACACGACAAACCGCATAACATTCACCCTATGAAACATCGTAAACGCATCATTACCGAAGAGGGGTTCTGTTCAAACCAAACCATGGTCAGGTAGACCAACTGAAATTTCAGCCACAACTGCCAGGAAAATTGTTCAGGATGCAAAGAAAAACCCACAAATAACTTCAGGTGAAATACAGGACTCTCTGAAAACATGTGGTGTGGCTGTTTCATGATGCAAGGAGACACTTGAAGAAAGATGGGCTGCATGGTCGAGTCGCCAAAAGAAAGCCATTACTACGCAAATGCTACAAAGTATCCCACTTACAATACGCCAAACAGCACAGTGACAAGCCTTAAACCTTCTGGCACAAAGTCATTTGGAGTGATGAGACCAAAATTGAGCTTTTTGGCCACAACCATAAACTCTACACTTTAATACTCTGAGTATTACCCACACTGGCTGCTCTTTTTCCCACAGTATCTATATGCTGACTCCCATGTATAATGCAGGTGTTGTGCTCCTTATATACCAGTGGAGAGGAGGGTGCAGTGCTTACCCTGGCCTCTTGGTGCCGCTGGTGCGCCTAGCTGCTCCATGGCGCGCATGGGCCCCTCAGCTGGCACACAGCTAGTGGGGCTGTCTGTCACTCCCTGAGACGCTGTTTGGCGTCTCCTTGCCCCTTCCGTCGGCCAGGGGTGACGTTTTGTGTGCGTGCCGGCGGCGAGGTGACGCCAGATGCGGTTACACAATGACATACATCTGCGCGGCGACCAACTGACTGAGGGACTGGTGAGAAAGTGATCAGCCCCTATCCATACCGTGGAAAGCATGGGCTGCTGCTCCAGATTCATTCCGGGTCCGGTCCAGCCTTTTTAATGGCCCTATCAGGTGAAGTATATTAGACCATACATGATGGACGGACTGCTGGTACACACCTTCCAGACGTCCGCCCACAGCTAGCAGTGTCATAGACACAGGAGGCTTTTTTTGGTGGGACCAGATATGTTTAGCTTTGCGAATGAACTACTTTTTGTACACACGTGTGACCCGGTGCCGGTCCTTTTTAATTTGACAAAGGTGATCATCTATACTGCTGTTTTCCGCCCATGTGTGAGACAGGTTCCTTCTGGTCTCACAGAGTTTATATCATATCACCCTTTCGATGGTTTTTGCTTTAGATGCCTGTGTTTCTCATAGTTATACACTGTACCCTGTACTCATAGACTGCTGCAGGCATATTTAGCAGTCCTTGTGAGCAGCTTGTCCAGCCTTCAGACAGCGAGCCTGCGCTCCTGGGCTTAATGCATCTCCACCGTCCAATTGTTGTTGGCTGTTGGTCGGTTCATAAGCTGGTGGTATGTTCAATTCGCAGATTTATTCTCTTGCATAAGGGTAAGCATCCCCATTCTCACATTGGCAACCCTTATGCACGCACATATGTTTTATCTCCTGTATTTTGAAACTTGTTTGTGCACATGTTTATACACAGATCTATGCTGTATCTTGAAGGCATGTATTATGCTTACGAATATTTATGTACTTTTTGAATAATACACTACCATTGTTCTTTTAGAATTGTTAATTGCAATGCTCAATTTCCCCTGAAGAAATAAATTGACAAATCTCCTTTCAAAACATGTTGGGACATCAGATGTATATCAGAGAGTTGGTCCTCCACCCTAGGCCTCTTCTGTAATCTGTATAAGTATTGCAATGTGGTATTTCCATGTATGAGTTGTCCACTTGGTTTTATACATGTATTCAGTGTCTACTGAACATTTTAAGCATGCTAAAATAAAAAATTGAAGTTTTATATACCTGATTACTTTATTTGGATCGAACTTTCACCTGTAAAATCCCTTGGGGCTGCCTCTATAGTTTACTGTCCAATAACAGGGTAGGGGTTATAAGAAACGTTATAGTTTTGTGATGCCACAGAATGACACAAACACCCCTCACGGATTTTGTAGGACAGACTAAGTATTTAAAAATAAAAGGTTTTATTACACAAAAAGATACGTATAGGTATACAACATACAAATACAAAAAAAATATGTGAATATGTAAAAGCACAATAGCATGTACCCAACATTAATGTACTGGATACCGAGCAGTATATACCCCGAGGCATAGAAGCGAGGTTCACCGCTGACTGTTCTAGAAATAGACATCTCACATATTTAGGACCTCCCAGGGTCCTTTTTCTGAGGTTTAAGTCAGTTGGGTATTAGTGTCTATATTAATAGTAAAAGATGTACAATAAATGACAGTTGAAAAGTAACTTTGACAGGTAAAACAACTCTTTTATGTTTTTGATATAGTAGGAAGGGTTATTTTTTGCTGTCTATGTACAATTGGGGAGATTTCCCTTTACTTCCCAACACAGAGATGCAACAGGAAATCAGAAGAAATCTCCGAAAGTGTTGGGAATTCCCTGCTTAGAACAGGTGTCCCCATTAGAATTGTTTCCTGTAGCTCGTCTTCTGGGAAGCCAACTCTATAGTTTTGGCTTTCAGCCATGTTCATTCTTGGTAACAATGGGCATCAGTACAAATGAAGGTTTGAATCTACCACATAGGGAGACAAAATAAAGTAAAAAAATTGACAGAGTCTACCCCAGTGTTTCTCAACCTTTTATCAGTTGCAGCACCCTTAAATGGTAGAGAATCTCGAGGTATCCCAGCAGCGGCTGCTGGTGGGTTCTTTATTTGGGGGGGCGGCAGGCAACCACCCCTCCGCTGTCTGCCAGTCGGTCCGGCACTTACCCCATCAAGATGGTGGGCAGCAGGCTGCGGGCAGGGGCTCCTCGGCTCCTGAGATGTTGGGATAAGTTTGGTATGATGCAGATAACCACCTCGATTAAATCAATTTCACATCAGAAGCCCCACTTCATATCATAGGTCTCCCCATCACATCACAGTCCCCCCTTCTCATCAGAGGCCCCTCATTACGTCAGAGTGGCCCAAATCACAGAGCCCCCTAGTCACACAGGTGTTGATTTAGTAGAACTAGAAAGTGAAAAATCTGGAGCAGCTGTGCATAGTTGCCAATCAGCTTCTAACTTCAACTTGTTCAATTAAGCTTTGACAATAAAACCTGGAAACGGGTTTCTATACAGAGTTGCACCAGATTTTGCACTCTCCAATTTTTGTAAATCAACCCCACAGACCCCCATCACAGAGATCCCCATTTACACAGTCCCCTTTGCACATCACAGCCCTACCTTTTGGCTCCAGAGGTGTGTGCGGCAAAGAGCCAGAGGTGGAGGAGCTCTAGAAGAGTTGGTCTTCTATCTTCTGCTGAATGTTGGGAGTGGCCATGCGTGCCACCTGCCCTGGTTCAGAGTTGTCTTCCCAAGGTGTGGGGGGGTGACTACCATTACTACAGCAACAAATGACACTGTGCATCCTGGCCCTAGACCAGAGCATTTTTGATTGTTATAGCTGTTGGCTGGCCCGATGGCACCAGTGCATGCTGATCCAAGGAAAACTGGGTTCTGTGCTCTCGGGGACCCAGATGGCACCCCAGGGTGCCCCAGCACCCAGGTTAAAAAACACTGGTCCAACCTATCCCCACTCTATCCAAAGCTAAAAAATAAGTTTTGCCCAGGAATGTACTTTAGATATTGTTTGTCCATATAAGGCAAAGTAAAAGAGTCACTTAGCTTCACCTTCCTCTGTAGCATGTGCTTACCTTTCCTTGCTTCTGTGCCGTTCTGCTTGGCTAATAAGGCCAAGGAAAAAAAAATTCCTTCATTAGCCTCAACCCCACATGTCGGAGTTTACGTAGGAGAACAATAAAGTGCCCAAATACTTTGACTGCTTCCCCAAGAGCTTTTGCTCCCATTCCTAGCATGCAAGGAAGAGATCATGCCACTGGGGTGTGGGGGTGTGGCATCCCAGGCAGGTGCCCATTTCTAGGCACTGCAAAAGAAAAGGTGCCTGTAAATTCTGACTGTTCTGACCATTCTGCCAGAGCCACCGAGTCTGAAGTCTGTTAACATTAAAATTAAATATGTTATGATTATTATATGTAGCACTCAGGGGGGGTGAGGGAATTTACTACAGGAAAATTCACTAAAAGTAAGCTTGTCCTTTAACTCATAGAGTTTGCATGCAGTGCCTTTTGGTAAACGACTCAGAAAATCAATCTGTATATCTCAGATTATATGTTTCTGTCACTCACTAAATATATCTCAGTCACCTCTTGGAAGGAGCACAGAACTGGAATCTGATCTCTGAATACAAAGTTAGTAAACAGGCGGACAGCCACGGTGTATGTTACATGAAACTCGGACCGAACTTCAAAAGAACCTGTAGATCCCACTAATGTTAAATTGGGCTGCAGAGCAGTCACAGTATGTGATCATAGTCAGGGTATCAATTATCTAAAAAACGTAAAAAAAGCAGAGTGATGCTGCTGAAATGAAAAAAAAGAAATCATCTCTCTGAAAATCTGTGCGCAACTGTTTATTCCTAAAATGTCGAAAGTTCAGTTTGCACAAAGAGCTTATTTATTGTACAAGCCAATGTAAACTCTGGTGGTTAAATGTTTTTGGTAAAAGTTGTAATTATTAATTATATGGTTCACACATGGCACATGGACAGCATCATACAATGTCTTTCTTTCTTTTTCTTTTCTTTCCTTTTTTTTCTCCTTTCTTTCCTTCCTTTCTCTTACTTTCTTTCTTTCTTAGTACACATTATTAGAACATCAGATGAACGATGTTTGTACCATGCTGAAAACAAGAATGCCATTAAAGAATATGTAAACCCAGCATTTCATATTCCTGACATATGCCTGTTGTACCATGTATCATAAAGTATCCTGTTTGTATTGCTTCCTTTGTGTGAAATCCCTGGTGTTCCTGACAGTCCCTCTGCTTTCCTATTAAAAACTGACCACACTAAGCAGGGGAGTACAGCATGGTCAGGTCTCTAGCTATGCAGAGAGCTCAGCCTGCTCTCCTCCAATGATCAGAATTTCTATACATACACAAATGTTTTGCCTTTCATTTCTATATAAAACTGAATGGGTTTACAAGGTAAGGGCCATAGAGGCCGCTAGTATGTTGCCTGGGTCTTTTCCACTTAATGCCCCTCAGCCAGGCACAAGGTATTTCCCACAGCCAGGTGCATATTCTCACTTCCACTCATTGCTCCAATAGCCAGTCTAGGGGTTATGTTTTTGTTGTTTTATTGGTGTCAGGGCTGGGCTTCTAGCAGCTCTCTTCTCAATGCTCAAAGCTGCTCAGCTGTCAATTAATTACCGGACACTCATTGTTTCCACAGTGACTCTCCTGGCTACCATTACCTGCCTCATTAGCCCAGTCTACAGCCAGCCCCTTTCTGCTATTTAAACTCCCTTGCTTATTCCCTCTGTGCCTTCGCCTGGTCAACATCTTCAGTGTGTCTCTATTGTGTTCCTGTTATGACTTGGCTGATGTTTCTTCTGGTTCCTGATCCTGATCTTTGTCTTCTGACAACGCTGACTCCTGACTTCCTGATCCTGGCTTGTCTACTTACCTGTTTTGGCTTCCTAACCCTGGTTTCTGTTTTTGACTACGTTCCTGATCTTTATTATTTTTACTGTTACATTAAAGGTGTGATTTTAGCTGCATTTTCTGCCTCTGCGCCTGGTTTATGGTCCCTGTTGATATTTGGAGAACTTGGATAATGTATGGGATATAGTAGGATACTTCCAAAATGAACTATCCACACAGAGGACTCTAAGTTCCTTTCCTAGTGAAACTTGACTGAAGTCCCTGCAAGAGGCAAATGCAGACTTCTTCACAGCAGCAGAGAACTGATTGCAGAACTGAGCAATGTCCCTTAGTACAGTAGTGGACCATCCTGGACAAAGCTCTAAGAACAATAGCCAATGTTCTTCTTTATGTGGGCCCTCAGCTGACTTAGGGCACAAGTGGGTATAACTGTCTAAGGATCCTTAGGATGTCTGTACTCACAAGGCTCACGCAACACCACCGGCAGCCTTTTCTCTCTCTATGATACCAGACCAGAAGCACTGTAGACTCTGCCTCTGACAGCTATGGTAGGACTAGCGTCAGACACACAGACTTCAGGCCCTCAGGTCGCCCACCTGAAGCCATATGACAGCAAGTGCCGGGGATGGCAATGCTTCTCCCTTAGCCTGGTGCAATCCTCTCCTAGGAATGACCACAAGCCCATGTGCTCCCTGAACATAAATACCAGCACCCAGCATGCCTAGGGGCACCTCCCCTTACAATTGACCAGGGCTGTAAGCATGTTCATGCTGCTCATCTGCCTAGTCTCCACCTATAGCCCAGAACCTTCCTAGGTAACGTAGGCACAGGGACACTCAGACAGAGTGGGACACTCAGCACCAGAGCATACTGAGCAGCCCACCTAGCAGGGTGCTACATTTGTACGAAAATTATTGCAAGACAGAGGAAAACTTCCCGCATACTTAGCTACTTTCCAGGGTAGATAATTGTTCCTGATTATACACAGTCTTGCTCATCTGATTTTAAGGGATGAATGCTGTACTAACTTAATGAAAATATTTTGTTCTGATAACTAACCAGAAACATTTTCCAGCATGTCCCATTGGAGATTTTCAGAGGATAGCTTTACTTTCATGGAGGATACCTTTACCATGGAACAGGAAAAACAGGAACTTAACAACAAACAAGTGCACACAGAGGAAAAACAGTACTTCCTCTCATATCATAGAATACACAAACCATACACTATAATACTACAACGCCAACTGCTGGTATAGATAGGTACAATGCATACAGTAACATTGCTCATGCTCTTCCAACAACCCTTCTCTACAGCATGTGCTTTGTCAAATTATATTCAGCTTCTTGTGGAAATAAGTATGACTTCCCTTCAACAAAGGCTTAATGAGTGCATCAGCAGTCATCTCCTCTGTTGGGCAGTATTGAATGTCAATAACACCTTGCTCTTGATTATCCATCAGTAGGTGATACTTGACATTGATGTGTTTGGTCCTCGGATTGACCCTTTCTGATTGCGTAAGCTTTATACATCCCTGGTTGTATTGGAACATGTGAATTGGTTTTGACATGTCTATCCCAATGTCCACAAAAAGTTGACAAATCCATATCGCTTCTTGACATGCGTATGCTGCTGCAATGTACTCTGCTTCAGTTGAAGATAGAGCGATAGTTCTTTGCTTTCGACTAGACCAATTAATGGTTCCTTCCCCATACTGGAAGATGAATCCACTTGTGGATTTGTGGTCTGTACAGTCCACGGCCCAATCAGCATCCACATATCCGACCAGTTTTGGATTTGATGTTGCTGGTAGCCGTAACTTCATCTGAATTGTCCCCTTGAGGTACTGCATCACTCTTTTTATTGCATTCCAGTCACGCTGACAGGGAGCTGAGATTTTCCTGAATAATATGCCGAATGCTGAGGCTATGTCTGGTCTTGTCACAGTGGCAACATATAGCAATTTACAGATTACTCCGCAATTTGTGTCATTGTTGGGTAGAAAGTTTTCTGCTTCATTTCTATTTTGATAGCCTGGTTCCATAGGAGTTTGGTTGAGAAGATAACTTCCATCCTCTTCTCTTTCTATTTGGATTCCCAGATAGTATCTAATGTTCCCTAGCTCTTTGATTTCAACATTTTCTTTCAGCTTGTGAACTATCTGATTGTAAATATAATATCATCTACATAGATAAGGATGTATATCCATCTGTCTTCTTGATTCTTGGAGTAGAGACAGGGGTCTGCTTTAATTCTTGAGAATTCCTCTCAAGTAAGCACTTCATTCACTTTCTCATTCCACATCCTTGCAGATTGTTTAAGACCATAGATGCTCTTCTGAAGTTTACACACAAGGTTGCCTCCTTGCCCAAACCCTGGTGGTTGCTCCATGTAGAGGTCTTCCTTAATGTCTCCATATAGGAAAGCAGTTTTAACGTCTAGGTGTTTCACTTGCACGCCCTTCCCGGCTGCAACGCTAAGAAGCACTCTGTAGTTGGAGTGTCTTACGATGAGAACGAATGTTTCATCGTAATCTTCACCAAATTTTTGGGAGTAACCCTTGGCAACTAATCTGGCTTTGTATTTGTGGATATTCCTTTCTGCATTTGACTTTACTTTGAAAGTCCGATAGTTTTGCAGTTAGGAGGGAGCTCTGTGAGTGTCCAGGTTTTATTTTCTTGAAGTGACTTTAATTCTTCTTCTGCTGCCTTTCTCCATTTATTGGCTTCATGTTTTGGCAGTTTTTCTATGTATTTCCAGGATGTTGGTTCAAGTATTCTGTGTGTTTTGACAGTGTATGACAGCTTGCAGGGTGGTATCCCCTTTGTAGTCCGACTGGATCTTCTGACTTCAGGCAGTTCAGCATCTGATGGGGAACTTGGTTTAGGCATTGTGAGTTCCCATTCTTGTTCTGATTCCCACACAAGTTCACCTTGGTTGACCTTTTCTTCTGGTTTGCTTGGCATATTTACTTCATAGCTTTCAGGGATCAGTGTTTCTGTTGATGGGTTTTCATCAAAATAAACACTGTGGCTTTTTGTCACTTTGTCAGTCTTTGGGTGTAGGATTCTGTAACCCTTAGTTTGCCTGCTGTAGCCTACTAGAATGCCCTCTATGGCTCTGTTCTCCAGCTTGGATCGCTTTTCACTTGGAATATAGGCATATGCTTTACATCCAAACACTCTGATGTGCCCTATGCTAGGCTTTGATCCATGTCACATTCCGAATGGAGTACTTTTAAAAGCTCTTAAGGGTAGTTTGTTCTGTAGGTAGGTTGCGGTCATGACTGCTTCTCCCCAGTACTTGTGAGGTGGGCTGGCATCCATCAACATGCATCTGGCCATTTCTTTAAGAGTGCGAATATTCCGTTCTGCTACACCGTTTTGTTCAGAAGTGTATGTTACAGTTGCCTGGTGTACTATTCCTTGTCTCTTCAGGTATGAGGCCACTTTGCTTACATATTTTACACCATTGTCGGTGCGTATTATTTCTGGTTTGCATTGAAATTTGTTGCTAGGCATGGCAGCGAACCCTTGAAGATTCTCTGATATTTCATTCTTGTGTTTCAACAGATAAGCAGTTGTGTACCTGGAATAATCATCAATGAAAGTCAGTAGATATCTGTTCCTATCTGACGTGGGAGTTTTCATTGGACCGCATACGTCACTGTGTATGAGCTGCAGGGGGTGGGTAGTTTTTCTTTGAGACGTTTAAGGAAGGGGAGCACACGTTTTGCTTCAATACAGCACTTGCATTTCATGAGCACTTTGCAAGGCACTATTGTCAAATCTTCTGATAAACCTCTCTTTATAATGTCCTGTATAGCTTCTGGACTTCTGTGTCCCAGCCGCCTGTACCATAAGTGAATACATTAGAGACTGTATTGGCTTGCTGGTCTGTGGTGATGAGCTTGTATAGGGTGTCATCCAGTTTTCCATTTGCAAGGAATCTCTTCACCCTGGAACCTAACTGTGAGACCATTACTTGCAGGACTTTTCATTGATAGAAGGCTACCTTCTAGTTCTGTAACATACAGCAATTTTTGTACAAGGATACTCTGCTCACCTTGTGGTATAATGCAGTTCAGAAAGCCCTGGCCTTTACCTTCTACAGGGATGCCTTTCCCGTTTCCCCGTGGCTCCTTTGACTCTTTCTTTTGTAGATAGCTCTAGCGTTCACTACTCAGCTTTCCAGAAAGAACAGTCCTTTTTTAAGTGACCAGTCCTTTTACAGCAAAAACAAGCTTTGCTTTCTTTGTTGTGCTTTGTGCCTTTGTACATCTTAAGAGCTTTACCATCGGGGTGCCTATTTTCTTTCCTACTGTCATATTCACCAATTAATTTGCCCTTGACATAATCTAGCGTCAGCTCCTGCTCGGGTCTGGTTCTAAAGCATTGATAAGAGCAGTATATGTCTCTGGAAGACTGCAGAGGTGCAGGGCAACAATATGGTTATCTTTAATGTCCTCTCCAATGGTGCGCAGTTGCTCTCTGATTTCTAGCATAGCTTTCACGTGGTTACACATTTGCAGGCCTTCTTCTAGTCTTATTTTACACAGCTTTCATAGTAAAAACAGCTTACTGCTGAGGCTTGAATGCTCATGCAGCTATTGTAATGAAGGCCACATACCCTTGTTTTCTCTGTTCTTATGTGGATAAGCTGGTCATCTTCCACTAGTAAGCTTATATATTGCTTTCGTCTGTCTATCCTTCCTATCTGTATTCAGTGCTTGTCACAGGTCCTCCTTGCTGAGAAACATTTGTAGCTTAAATTTCCACAGCTGGTAATTGGCATTGTTCAGCTTTGCTATTTCAAACTTCACATCTGAACCACTTGCCATCTTTCAGCAGTCTGTACACAGCACTCATTGATTCACTGTAAAAGTCTTTCCAGTGCCTGGGGTATACTCTCCAATGTCTGGGTGCCTGGGACCCATAGCCTGTTGTGCAGAGTATTAAAATCATACGCTGGAAGCTTGCTGTATGCAGAGGATAGCTTTACTTTCATGGAGAATATTTTTTTCATGGAACAGGAAAAACAGGAACTGAGCAACAAACAAGTGCACACAGAGAAAAAACAGTAATTCCTCTCATATCATAGAATACCTCAACTGTACACTATAATACTACAGAGCCACCTGTTGGTATAGATAGGTATAATGCATACAGTATATATAGTTCACATTATAAAGTAACATTGCTGTTGTTCTTCCAACAGGTAGATCTAAAGTAGATTGTACAATCAAATTGCATAGTGTATGGTGAGCTTTACAGAACACACTCCTGTATAGAGGTCAATGCAAGTCGCCCCCAAAGTCATACAGGAACCTTTTTCTAAGTCGGAGTGACTTGAGTCACTCCGACTTAGAACAGTTCCAATTGCAGCGCATGGAGGCGGCTATGTGTGAACCAAGCCGGCACTGTTGCGGCTTCTTCCCAGATGTCTGCCTCATTTCTTCCTCATTTTCAGATCCGTGATTGAAACCCCAAATTACATTTGCAATTTGTACATTTGTACAGTTATTCTTCATGCACAGTTATGTAGCAATATACCGCAGTGCCTCTCTCGGCACTCATTACCGCCCAGCTCGCCTCTCTCCTCTCTCGTCTCTTGTCTCCTGCAGACGTCAGTGGTGGATTCTCAGCCCTGCCCGCCTCTCTTCTGACTTGTCAGCTACAGTCAGCGGGAGGGGCTGAGAATCCACCGCTGACGTCTGCCAGAGACAAGAGACGAGAGAGGAGAGAGGTGGGCTGGGTAGTAACGAGTACCGAAAGAGGCACTGCGGTATGTTGCTACATAACTGTGCATGAAGAATAACATGCAATTTGGGGTTTCAATCATGGATCTGAAAATTAGGAAGATATGAGGCACCCACTGACACCCCTCACCACCCACTCACACCCCCTCACCACCCACCCACTAACACCCCTCACCACCCACTGACACCCCTCACCACCCACACTCACCCACTGACACCCCTCACCACTGACACCCCTTGGCACCCACCCACCCACTAACACACCTCACCACCCACACCCCTCCCCACCCACCTACTTACACCCCTCACCACCCACACCACTCTACACCCACCCACTAACACCCCTCACCACCCACACCCCTCTACACCCACCCACTGACACCCCTCACCACCCACCCAATGCCACCCCTCACCACCCACCCAATGCCACCCCTCACCACCCACACCCCTCTACACCCAGTACCACCCACACCCCTCTACACCCATCACCACCACACCCCTTTACACCCAGCATCACTGACACCCACACCCTTCTACACCCACTCACTGACACCCATCACTACCACCCACACCCCTCTACACCCATCATTCCCCAGACTTCCCCATCCTTCTGTTCCTATCCATGGATTCCTCCATCTCCATCCCCAGAATCCCCCTTCCTTACTTTCTTATTCATGGATTCTTCCATCCTTCAGTTCCTGCCCTCCCTTGTATCCTAATTGTGATGCATCGTGGAATCAAATTGAATTGAATCATTGACCTGATAATCATAATCAAATCAAATCATGAGGCCAGTGAAGATGCGCACCCCTACTATCCATATAGACTGTTATCTGATCGCTCAGCACACTCTGCCAAATGAACGATCTATGCAGGATGAAAGTTAAGGTAGAAAAAAAATAATCGATGCCTGTGTATTTAGTGAGAACAGTGATTGCTGATTGATTACATTTCATTTAAAAAACGTGCACCTGGAAGTAGGTGGTAGGTAGGAGGGCAGATGATGCAGGGTGTGTGCTAATGAGGTCAGCTGGTCAAACTCCTTCCTGTGTCATGACCTAAAGTCTGTCCAGGAAGTAAGGCAGAAGTAATAGAGAAGTTATGTTAAACAGCCACGTAAAGAGTGAGGTAATTGTGTGTAGAATAAATGGAAAGCTATATTATTTCTGCAAAAGAACATTAATGCTATATTGGTACATAGAGGAGCTGGAATTTAGAAAAAAAAGGTGAACAAAGGTGAACTTATCCTTTAAGGATCTTTTAGAAAGGACCGCAAAACAGCATCAGAAAGGATATGTGTCTCCTCTTGGCAATAAGTTAAAAAAAACAAGTGTACGACAAACATGGCTCAAGCCACTGGCTGGTCTTATAAATAAATATGTAATGAGCCCGGGACTGGCTTACTTAACCTAGGCCTTTTGGCTAAGATCAAGTGTAGTATCTGTTCTTATCAGTTGCCAAAGGAGGCGCTGTGCCGCTGTCCTATGCTAAGGGGACCGCAGTGGCTATGCGAATCTAGGCGTGAAAGAGACTGACTGGCAAGTACTAAGGAGCTAGAGCCATTGAGGGGTGGTGGCAAAGGCTTCTGGGAAAGCTGGACGGTCTCTCCCTGACTGAACAAGGTGCTGTGCTGGTCTGGCTGAGGGGCTGGGAAAGCCTGGCCTTTTGGCCGGGCCGGTGTTGAACTGTGCCAGACAGTTGTGGATGGATGCGCTGAGTTGTTGCCAAGGCAAAAAGTGGCCAGGGGCTCTTCTCGGCAAATCCTGAAGCGTAATTGGATTCTGGAAGGCGGATCCGGAAAAGACCTGGACTGTATCGCCCAGCGGGTAAGCTGGGGGCGGTTGACGGGGTGACTGGTGAAACCGGAAAGGTCTTTCTGGACGGTATGGGGAGACGCTGGTCTGGCCGGAAGGTCGGGCTGAAAGAAGCCCGTGGTGTATGTGCCCCTGGAGTGGCAGTCCAGGGGTGCGGCAAATCTCACTGTGGGTGGCAACACATTGAGTTTGATGGCACCGAGGTCACTGCACCATGACACACTTTTTTTGCACTTGCCTCCTGGGCCGGGCCTTTTGGCCAGGACCGGAGGAATTTTTTGATTCCTGGCCGCAAGGCCGGCCTTTGTTTCCCACAAGGGCACCTTCTGCATCTTCCTCCACTATCCCTTTCCTCACTTTGATTGTTTTTTTGTTGTTGTGTAGTGTTGTGTTGTGGCACCTATTTCTTTGGGTTACACGAGCACCGTGTGATGAGTAGGGTGTACGGTCCCCGGGCCTACCCTGAAAGTCTTAGTTGGTGGTGGGTATGGCCTTTTGGCTTGATCCACCACCTCTCATGGGGTCTCCCTTCGGGGGAGTCCCACAGTATCTAGGGGCGGCCGGTTCCGGCTGGTCGCCAACGAGAACTGGGGGTTGCCCGGCCTTCTGGCTAAGCAATCCTTGGTGCACGATACCCCAGTCCCCTAGGAGCTTCGGCCACCGGGGGATCAGGGTAAGAGGCCCTTCCTCTTCGGAGGGGGGGCTATTGTGTACACCCATGTGCACTTTTTGTGTCTGCACTTTTGTGTTGTGCACTTTTTTATGCACCGGGTAAGTCTGGGTGTGTTTCACACCACCACGGGCTTCAAAAAAAAAAAAAAAAAAAAACCTAAACTCAAGTGTACATAGGCCCATTGAGAGTAATGAGATTCCTCATCTCCAGCATTGATGGGCTTAGACAAAATGCTTAGATGCTGATGGGGGCTTAAACCAATTTAATATTGATATCTACAACTTTGAAAATGGCCCTGGTCTGGCCCTTTCGCATTTTGGCAACCTAAACTAAATCAATCAAAGCCATTTTTGGACAGCAAATTGGCTGATTATTGCCCTGCTTGAAAGGACTGCAAAATGGCAGCAGAAATTATGTGAGTCCTTTCTTGGCAATGTGCTAAAAAATCTGCGTAAGACAAACATGGCTCAAACCACCTGCCGATCTTAGCAAATAAATGTAATGATCCTGGGATGAGCTTGCTTAACCAAACTTTTAATAAAGCCTACATGCTGCAGTAGTTGTCTTTCTTTCTACAGAAATTATTTCAATTTTGACACTTAATTGCTGACCCCTCTTTTATCAGACAAAATAGTTGCATGTCCTTTTTTGATAATCAAGGTTTGTTTTTCTCCAATATGCAATGATTACATGCCTGATTGCATATTAAGTAAAGGTCAAGAAGGGTTGGCATGACAACTCATTATAGAAATGGCAGACTGAGAAGCCTCCAAGATGTCACCTTGATCTTTTTTTCATCTTAGAAAGGATTTTCGAGCGCTTTCCAAAACGAATCTATTTGGAAAAAGCTCTATTAGTGATTTCTGCTAATTTGCCACTTTGCTCTATTTATAAGCAAGGCCCTTCTGGTTTTCAATAATATGAAGGATAAATATGTATGAGCTCATTAACACCAAATAAAATACCGGTAAACAAATATACTGAACATTTGTTCTGAAGCCCAGAATTATAGTTAACACAGTTAAAATGAACTTTAACTTTGGGAAGGGTAGAGGGAATTGCAAGCAAAACATATTTTGTAGTTCAATTTATAACCCAGGTGAAAATAATTTATATATGCTTTACAAGCTGTTGGCCAATACTTTCCTATGAATGTCAGGGCCAGCTAATAAATCACTATCATTAGAAGCTTTTAAAATAATTGGAGGAGATTTAAATGAAAGGTACAACATTGTTATGGTACAGTACGTACAGTATGTACACAAAGCTATTGAGAACATCCTACATTGTGTTAAGCTGGATTCAAATATAACTGTCTTCAAAATAGAACATTCTCAACAGCCCAAAATAGAAAAAATAAATTAAAAAAGAAAATGTAAAGCCCAATTAGAGAATACCAATTTTTTTGTAGTTTTGGACAGAAAAACTTTAGAATCCATGTTAGGTTATTGGTTCACTGTGTATAGATTGACAGCTAGATAAAGTGAGCAATATACAAGACTGTGGGTGTCACATACCTGAGGCTGGGTTCACACTTTTCCGACAAACGGACCAACATTGTGAGCACAAGTCGCATTGCGTCACAAAATCAATGTTTCCCTATGAGAGCCGTCTTAACTGGTCCGACACAAGTCGGTCCGACTTTGAAAAAGGTTCCTGTACTACTTTGGTCCAACTTTGGTTCTACTTCAGCCCATTGAATATCATTGAAGTAGGATCAAAGTCGGATCCTTGTTCTAACCATCTGACTTGTGACATCCGACTTGGTGATTACAGCAGCAGTAACAGGAAACTATCTCACACTGGGATTGTTTTATTGGTCAAAGGACAAGTCACTATCTCAAAGTCAGAGCAAAATCGTATCTTGTTCATTCAAGTCGGATGGAAGTAGGACCAAAGTAGGACCGACGTATGACCAATGTTGCAGTGCAAAGTAGGATCAAAAGTCTGACCGTTTTTGTGTCGGATAGTGTGAACCCAGCCTTAGAGGAGACTGAAATGACAAGGTCGACCTCTCTTGTATCTCCAGCCCAGGCCCCACTGGGAGTGAAACAGAGGGTGCCAAGGGATAGGAGGAACACGACTGATGAAGATCGGGGAATTTGCAGGGGGAAATGCAGTTCCTAGGCAGCAGAGGAACCATCAGATGAGGAACAGTAGCTGGACACAGTAGTTCAGCTGAGGTTAAGGAAGCATTCCACTTGCACTGCGGGTCTGGAACGTGTGGCTGGTCACAGCTCTCAGCAGACTTGCAGAAAGAACATTCAGCAGGGTGCAGAACTGCAGCAGTAGGCAGCCAGGCAGACACTCGGACAGGCGGTAAGCCAAGATCAGTGAGAGAAGCGTGGTCACAGGATTAGCCAGGGTCATCAACACGCGGGCAACGAGGTACCTAATCAGGAGCAGAGCCAAAGTCAGGAACAAGCCGGGTCAGGAATAGCGACAAGACAGAAGCAGGATCGGAGATCAGGTCAGGAGTAAGCCGGGTCAGCAACCAAGGGAACACACTGGAGGTACACAGCACACAGGGAACAGCTGAAGACCAGTCAGCATTGGAGCACAGGCAGAAGACTCCTTAAATAGTCCATCTGGCACGAACATACATTGCATGCGCGCCCGTTCGCGTGTGCGCATTCCCGATAGCTGCTCTGCGAAGATAAATGCGCGCATGTGCGTTTTTATTAGCCAAACGTCTTTATGTATGCACATTTCTATTAGCCAAATGGCTGGTAGGTATTTTCTGACAGTGTGGCAGGTCCAGCACCCATATCTAGTAACAATGGACCCTTAAAGTAGCACAAAACACAATAAAATATTGAGTGGTTTGGTAGCAGAGACATGCAAAATCTCTTATGCAAAAAATTCTTCCTCCAAGCAATTTTTGATTTTGTGTGTACACTCCAGCCTATTCCCAGCATCTGTAAGATACCAAGAATGGAGCCGGGTGATGGGAACAATGTAACCCCTTTGGAACTCCACTTTAAGTTCCAGTGGGCCCTTGTGCAGCTACACAGTCGGCACAATTTATATATCTCTCCCTTTTCCCCTTTCTTTCCACAAAGAATAAGGTTAGTAAGACCTGTGGTGTTTATTTACATATGACGTTCCATCAAGCTTTGCATTTATAGTATAGTAATTGGCAGAACTAGGTTACTCCTGTACAGAGACCAGGAAGACTGATATTCATTAGTATCTGATTTTATATCAGCTAACAATATGGCATTGACTATAATTCAGTGTTAGAGGAAACATTGGTATAAAGCCAGTGTATCCCATGAGCTTTATAATCCTGAGAACTCCCCATGAATCCAGAATGGTGTTGGCTGGGAGCCGTCTTCTCAGCCCCAAACTTGAAGATTATATCGTAACTTAAATTATATGTCTCCATGCCCAGATAGCAAAGATACCACTAACATCTAAAGCTTTGTGAAAACGTGGGACATTATTTACAAAGGCTGAAGATATCTCTAAATGCTTGCTTTGGAAAACATAGTCATCTTATATCAGTTCATTTTTAAAAATCATCAAAGTGTCCTCTCTTTTTACTGTTCTCCTGTCCTAGCTTATTGCTCTTGGCTTTATGGGGTATTGGGGTAACACATGTGCCTGTGTTCTCCAAATTGTGGTATGGAGAATCCAATGGGGATGGGTGGCCACAATTCTCCTCATAAGTTATTACGGCCACAGCTGTGTCGTGGCTGTGGTCTCAGGAAGATATCTCCACTTTAAGATAAATGAATTTACCCAGGCTAGGTACAAGCAAAGTTAAAGTGTTACTAAACCCAGGACCCTGCATTCACTATATCTGGTCTCCCACAGTACACAGAACATGGAAATGCAATTATTTTTGTAAATATAACTGCTAAATATCTTTCTCACCTGCAGTTTGAACAGTCTTGAGATTTGTATCAGTGCCTGGTTAAAGCTTGTAGGAGGAGTTTTCATACAGCACTGGCTGTCCTATCAGGATGCAGGACCCCCGACCCTCTGTCTGGACAGTGTTGATTGGTCCTGAGCTGATCACATGCACTCGCCCGAGAAAAAAAACAAACTCTCTAGCAATACACACCAAACTGAGCATGTGCAGACTGACTGCACTAACTGTCTTATCCAGACATGTTTTGGAGACAATCCAAGAAAGGGAGGATCAGAGAAGATAGGATCAGCCTTTTTACACAATGCAGAGGATTAACCCCTTAGGTTCTACAGGGAGTATAACAAGCATGCTTTACTGCATATACAGACTGATTTTACTGTTGTGGGTTTAGTAACACTTTAATGTGTATCTAAAGTGAACAGTTTTTTTTCTTTTTGATAAATAGGTGAGGATTTATAAACCGGCAGGTTTTTATTGCGTTCTGCGCGGCTGTTATGGAAATGTACTTTCTCAATTTGTTACAGCTGCCACTGGGACAGAAAGGGCTCTTTCACACAGCCGTTGAAAATTGACAGTTGGGTTGCATTTTTAACGCTTCCTGAACGCCTATCAATCTCACTCAAAATTGTTACAATGGGGAGTGGATGGAGGTGTTCACACTGCAGCATTAGAGTGTGTTTACTGTGCAGTTGCAAAGCATTAAAATTGATTATTTCCCATATTAGCCTTGTAAAAAAGAAAACATCAACACATAGGGCATTTGAGAAGTGCTGCCTGCCGCAACATGCACGCCTGTAGAACATATCCTAAATGCTTATTAACACTATAGGTACGTTACTGCACTTTTAGGCTACTTTAAGCCAGAGGAAAATCACAATTTTTTAGTTGCCATTGGTACACTAACAGAAGCAGAATCTAGCAATGGAGATACTTGCTCCACAGACAACAACAGCTATCTAATGTGGCATTTCCTCTCACTTCCTGCTGTGTCTACCAGAGTTGGGCATATATGGTAAAACCTGACAAAGGTTTTAACTATTCCCTACACTAGGTAAAATAAAACATGTTTTGCATTTAGATATACTATATAAATTCTCAGACTGAGCGGGTGCAAATTAGTTTTCAGGTGGTTTCTGTAAGCAAAGCTTCAAATGTTCTGTTTTAATGAGTATATCTCTATAATAAAGTAATACAATGTTTTTGTGGTCCTTGTTTGTCAAGGCTTCATCTTAGTACTGTACCTTAGTATTGCCCTTTTATGTCTGTGCTTTAATAATATTTCTCAGATAAGAACAAGGTGCACACAGAGAAGAGGAGGAATATAGCTGAACGACACAATAAGTATATAGGCAGATAGCAGCAAATGTAACGCAAGTTGTGACCTTTGAAGATATAAGAGGTAATTCTGCCTCCTCCACCATCTCAGTGTAATTGCCTCCATTCTGTTCTTGACTTCAACTGTATTTCTTGAATTCCCACTTCTTAGCAGTCCACATTATATAGCATTATCCTCTTTATTCTCTACTGACATCAGCTGGTAAAGATGGGATGATTCATGAAATGGGGTAATCATGATTAAAAAAATAAATCTTTTCTAAGGAAGGGACAATCAAGTTGAAAGGAAGAACAGCAAAATGGTTTTGAGAGAACGTAAGTGCATGATCTTAAGGTTTGCTTCTATACTCATATTGAAGCAGCCTTCACCCTGCACTCTCCCCCCCAAAATAATGGAAATGTGACACTCCAAATAACTCCTAGATTACATTATGTTGGGTTGTATCGCCTGTAAAGCATTTGGGAAAACTAAAAAACCCTGACTGCTCTGTTATGAAAAGAAGCCTCCATGGTTGCTGGCTTTGGCCTTTCCCCTCTAATCTCTTTGCACTTTCCCACTGGCCTGTCACTATGATGGTCAACCTCTCTAACTAATGGTAAATATAATGAAATTAAAGGTTGCAGATCAAAGCCAGTGACCATAAAAGCAACCCTAGTTTCTGCGGTCGCTAAGCTCTCTGCAGAAAGTCCAAACTGGCATACAAACCACTTTAAGATGCCATGCATTTGGTTGAGATCTCAGTACCCCCTTCACCTCTCTGATGCTCAGTGACACTTTCCATCATGGCTTTGGACCAACTGTTCTTTTAATCCTCCAAATACTACTCGTTGATGTATTTTACAGCTCGCAGTATCAACAAGCATTTTAAGGTCATCATTTAGTATACAATTTCCTTATTTGGCCAGCACAGGGTACTTTTGATCACCCTGAGTGGTCTGAAAAATAACCTTTTGTTGGCCAATAACCATCAACTCCTTTGCAACATAGTCATTTAATTTGCTGCAAAGGAGGCATTTGCTAATGAGGGTGTTGGCTTGATATTGGTGTAATTCAAGCATCTTTTGCTACGATTAGACTCTCTAGGACAGCCATTCTCAACCAGGGTTCCGCAGAACCCTAGGGTTCCTCCAGAGGTTACTAGTGGTATTTTGAGATGTTGCAAATTGACCTCACATTTGAAGGTACCTGACTTGTTTCAGGGACAACACCACTTCTCAGACCCAGCAGCATGACACCAATTACCTTTTTTAGCTGTCTATAAGGGTGGCACTTTGACCACTACCTTACTGGTTTCATGCTCCCTACTGACTACCAACGAAAGAGGATTTTTTGCCAATGACCCTCCAAAGAATTGGTTTTAGAAAGAGTTCCTTATGACCTGGAAACTATTTTTGGGGTTCCTCTGGACTAAAGAGATTGAGAAAGCCTGCTCTAGGACCTCACATGGAGTTGATAGTCAGTGCGCCAATGCCCTTGGTTGCAAATAGTTTTCAACTTCTTGTGGTCAAAACCAAGTATGAGTTGCATTTACCCATTGATCACATTGGAGAGTACAGTAGAGCAGAGCTGCTATAAGTCTCAGGACAGGCAGATGTTTTTGGTTAAATATTATCCTGGCTATATTGAGCTTAAAGTTTCAAAAATCCTAGGAGGCTTGTTGCTATAATTTAATATTGTTGTCTTGTTTCATATTCAAGAAAAGATGGTGTTTTAGCTCCAGGGCCAGTTTTTAAAAACTTTATCTGATCAAACTCCTAGAGTAATGCATTTTATTTAAGTCTGCTTAATTGAGGATACACAGGTAGAGGAGAAACTGATAAGAAGATTAATGTTTTATTTAACGGGAAAGGTATTGTAAGGTGCACTTGTAATGATGTGATCATTTTTCTTTTACCGATTATTGTAAGCTTATCACTTCATGACCAGAACAGATTTACCCTAGGCATTAGTATGTGTAATGCCGGGAACTTATTTTATGTCTTTAAAGTGTGTGTAAATCCTAATTTTTTGTTGTTTTGAATAGAATGTGGAAGGTTTAGAACCAATGTATGTCTCTCCACTGGGGAGATTCATTTTCTTTATTGGTCCTGGTAACCATTGTTCCTGGGACACAAAGTAATGGGAGATCCAGAATCTGTGAGCTGTTATAGGAACAGGAGGTGAAGAAGAACATTCCAAATGGGGCAACTTTTTCTGTGAGCTTTCTAGAAGGGTATATCCCCTCACTGTAAATAGATCACCTCTTATTTTCTGTGTTTCTGGGACAAGAAGTGAAAAGAAATCAACCTGACAGGCACAGACAGCAAAAATGCATTCCCTACTCTGTCCGAAACTAAATAAAAGTTATGGTTTTGCATGTACATTATAGGAACCTTGCCATAATAACATTTTTCAACCTGCTATTTCTGACCTTTGTCTAAAAATGCTAATTGGCTGTATCTGGCTTCAATATTTTTTAAGTGACCTAGAAGTGAATGATACCAGCATGCATATAATAAGGGTTGCCCCTATGGTTTAGTCCAGCATTCTTGAGCATGAAACCTTTTCTTGGAGGTCCTGTCCATGGGTTATTTAGCAGAAGGAGGAGTAAGTTTTGGTCAGTCCTGGAAGGGAAAATGGAGTAGTCTGCATGACATTGAGAGTGTCCCCTCTTTTGGGGGGGGGGGGGGGGTGAACACAGTTGGGCCTTGGACCTATAGAACAAGGGTAATGTAATGAAAGTTGAGGTACCACATCCTGGCTTAACAACTCAAACAGCAAGGATCCTCTTACATGCAGCCAGTGAAGTCAGATCTACTAATCATTATATAGATAGAGTTCAAAGGCTAACCTGTGAGATCCTATGCTGCCATAAACTCATGGGTACCTGCCTGGGTCTGCAGCCACGTCTATACAAGTAAGGAAAGAAAGTTAGCGCCACTTCCAGGGAATAAAAACAGCTCCTTTATTGAAAAATCGTTAAAAATGTAGACATGCCATTTCACACTCCTGTGCTTAATCAATGATTAAGCACAGGAGTGTGAATTTTGTCTGCTGACACTTTGTGGGTTGAGTGTGTATGGCATTTCTACATTTTTAATGATTTTTCGATAAACTAGCCTTTTTTATTCCCTGGAAGCGCTGCTAACTTTCTTCCCCTACTACTAATCAGTATACCTCTTCCGGGTCCTGGACTTAACAAGCATTGAAGGAGTGCATCTGTATTACAGCAAGGCAACTAGCATTTTGAAAGGCGTCAGCAATGAGTATTTTTTTGCTGGAATGAAAATAATACAATTATTAGTAATAATAAAAAAAATAATAATATGAAAACATAAAACATAAAGAAAAAGAACTTGCAATACCAGGTGTCATCTACAGGAGGTGCTGTAAGATAAATCCAAACTTCCAGTTGTTGTGGTTGTGGGGAACCCCTTCTCTTTTGCTTCTCAGAGTAGTGTCCACATTGGGTAAAATGCAAGTGTACTTTGGAAATCACATTCAGTCATACTGAGACAAAACTCAAGCCACACTTGTTGGTCTTCACTGTGTGTGTGAATTCCAGTAAGATGGTTTTTAAGTAGCTTGTATCTAGCAATTAGCAAACAACAAGCAATTAGCAATCCATTAGTAGCATACTTAACATTTTATATCTGATTAATGCATTGCAGTGCAGATTAGAACTTAGAAAATATACCAGCACTCTCTAGGAGTATTAGCCATTGTTTGCAGTGGCATATTCTGAATTTGTTGCGACTAACTTTTTGCTCTGGAATTCGTCTTGCGCAGATGCTTGCTAAAACTCAAGAACAAGCACTTCCATGTCCATAGCACCACCCCATATAGTTCTCTGAGAGATGAATAGTTAAGAGTCATAAGACATGAGCCTGTGACCCTGCTTACGGAAAGTCTGCTGAATCTTTTTGCATTAAACTAAAATGCAAGGTAACCTCAAAGTACAGGTTTACTTAAACACCTATTACCACAAAAAATATATCCTTATACATATTTTTAGTCTTCTGATCCTGTAACATCAATGGTTTTCCCTCTTTTCGTCTGACATCAGCTATGGGCGGTCCATATTGTACTCATGTGTGTCCATGACTGCCTTGGGTCACAAGAGTTTAGTTGAGTGGCTCTGGATGTCGTTCAAACTAGAAAAATAGGGTCATCTAGTGGCAGAGAGGATCTTCTGTGAATGTGTTGGAGGGGTCTACTGGATTAAAGGTGAGCATTGCAACAAAAGCTGTTTTTCAGCTCTATTAGTATTTAATTTTCTCTTAAAATTTGCTTTAAAGGCAAAGTGAGTGGCAAAAGGGGTAACCTTTGTGAAATTGGAACAGCAGCAGTCTATATTTCTTCTGTTGGGGTGTTTCTCTACATTTGGGACAATGAAAAGGTTGAGGGTCTTATGTAAAACTTACTTCTGGGAGAATGTATGCCCTAATTGTTATCAGCCGTTACGACAGCACACGATGAAAGACTTGGTATGGAATTGTATGTGTTCTAGTGGACACTATGGAGAAAACAACATCTTGTGTGGTAATTTTAGGGGTACTGTCTTCTCCCAAGTATTGTAGAGATTTTGATGATGCTACACAGTATGCTGTTCTAAGGAATGGCATGCAGTTTTTGCAAGAGTTAAAGGGGTTGATTTACTAAAACTGGAGAGTGCAAAATCCGGTGCAGTTGTGCATGGAAACCAATCAACTTCCATTTTTTTATTTTTATTTTTTGTGAAAATTCAATTGAACAAGCTGAAGTTAGAAGCTCATTGGCTACCATGCACAGCTGCTACAGATTTTGCACTCTCCAGTTTTATTAAGTCAACCCCAAAGGGTTACTACAGGCTATATTTTTTTAATGTTATATTGTCTCCAAGAACCTCCTCTTCTTGGGTCCCCCGCCGACAAAGTTCGCACCCTCTCGTCAGTTCCTGCCCCCATAGCAAGAGTCTGCTATTGGGAAGATGTGCCCCATCAATCTCAAAATACTCACAAAAATACAGTAAGTAGATAGAAAATGTGATGCATCGGCAGCACATAATTTTTCCTGGGCAGGTGTGGGGAACCCAGAAAAGGAGAAGAGATAAATGACTGCAGACCGCAAGGGCAGGCTCCTATGAAGATGTAAAAAATGACAACTTTATAAGTTAACCCACAATATATTATCTTTCTCTAACCTGCATTGAGATACTGCACCATGAGTCTTCCCCTTTGTTATCATTCTATATGATGACGATGAGATGACGTTGGAAGTCGAAACTCCTAGTCGGATGACACATATCAACTTGAGGTTACATGCCAATTGGATCTCTCTTGCCAGAGGGTGCTTCTGACCCCTGTAATAAGGGTCCTGTGGTTCTGGTAAGAGACAGTGTGTTTGGTGTTGGTGACGGGCTGTTTTGATTTCCTTTCCCATCCGGAATACCTATGAGGGAATTTATGGACTGAATTTGCATAAAGTTTGGACTTTTAGCGCTGCACTTTACACTTTCTATGTTCTTTGGATATTGTTTGGATTTGCAATATTGTGCTAGCAGCTTGTTTCAGGTTAATCTTGTGTTCCCTTTGCGCAGCAGTATACCCATTGTTATCTTTCTCTATTATCTGTGTTCCCAAATTATCCACTTAACTAGCTTGTCAAGTGAGCTAGGGGTGTCCCGGTTTGTCTATGACTAAGCCCCAGTGGGTGGGGCAAAATGCTCCAGGGACGGGGCCTGTGAAGGAGAGTTATCTGAAGCCATTTCATATCCACATCCACACTGTGGTTGGGCTGGGAGTGCACCTTCTTAACAGACAATGCATTCATCACTGGAGGATAAGTGAATACACGTGCTGGCACCCCTATCTCTGAAGACCAAAGGGAATCAGCTCATCTCTTAGCTTTGAGCAGCCCTCTAAGTTCCATTACAGGTCACAAGGCGAAATAGAGAAGGCGAATCTTCCTAATGGAGGCACAAACAGCAATAAAAACTGGCAGGTGTTGCAATCCCTCTCCACTTTATCCAAAAAAGTTTTGCCTTTGATTATACTTTAAATCAAATTAGATAATATAAACATTAAAAATAATAGTAAAAATCATATCAATATAAAGTGCATAGTGCTCACATCATAACCAGGTGCAAACATACAATGACTATACTAATAGTGTGCCAAAATGAATACATTGTCTACAAAAATTCAATAATGTGCACAAAAATTCAATGATCTGCAAAAAGAATCCATCAACAAATCTTCTCACTTCATAGGTGTTCTGATAGTATGTAATAACAATATTTGGCGTCTCTGATGAAATCATCCATGGCAAGTAGATTAGAGCGCAGCAGGGCTGACAGCAGTGGAACTGAACTGTTTGAATATAAACCCATTCTAATGTCTGTTCATTGTAACCTGTGCATGATATTGGTGCACCGCATTATGTGAGTGTTTTATTTTGTTTTTAATACATGTTTTTTTTTTTTAATGCAATGGAGATCACTATGCCGATTTTTTATTATTTCTATATATATTGAGTATTGTGAAAATAAAGAATGGAAGCCATCAAGGTGATCATTAGTTGATGAAGGCTGTTCCTAGCTCAAAGGGGGATGCTGGCTTTAGATATCTTATAATTTGAGGCCGGGTTACACACACTGGAGTCCGTGGTTCCCAGCATGGGGTCCGATGCATCCTTATACACCAGTTCAGGTGCGATTCAGGTCCAAATTTTTGCTTGAATTGGCACCTGAAATAGACCCAAAGATGCACAGGACCCTTTTGGAATGTGGACCGTACCCATCCTGGACCTGTGTGAACTGGCTCCATTGAGAGCCGGTCACACTCGCATGCCATGTGAATTCGATTCGGAGAAACCTGCATCCAATTCGCGCCTACAGTACACTATATTACCAAAAGTATAAAAGTAAAGAATTAAGAGGGTCTAAAAAATTAAAACAAAAAGAAATCTCCCCATTCATTTCTAAATCCTCACGTATACACTAGATGACAGTATGTGAACCCAGCCTCAAGGTCCACCTCATCAGGTGAGAGTGTGTCCACTAAGTGAGGTGGTGGCAGCACTGAATATCGTCATTACAAATACTATCAGAATATCAATGAATTGAAAAGATTCGTTGATGGATCTTTTTTGCGCATCATTGAATTTTCAAGCACATTATTTCATTTTTTGCACAATTTATTATTTTTTGGGACTGTCAGTATACTTGTATTTTTTCACTCATTTAGACCCCTTTCACACTGAGCCGCCCGTGCGTTCGCGGTAAAGCGCCGCTCGTTTTAGCAGCGTTTTTTAAGTGGCGCTTTTGCAACGCTTTTCGGCTGCTATCGGGGTTCTTTTAACCCCAAAAAAGGGGTTAAAAACTGCAGTTTTAAGGCGCTTTGAAAGCGCTGCCCATTTATTCCAATGGGCAGGGGCGTTTTAGGAGCGTTGTATACGGCGCACCCTACTCGCCCCAAAGATGCTGCTTGCAGGACTTTTCGGATCGTCCCGCAAGCGCGCCGCCCCAGTGTGGAAAGACACACTGGAATGAATGGGAGGCGCTTTTCAGGCCCCTAGCAGAGGCTATTTCTAGCGCTAAAGCATCTGAAAACCGCCCCAGTGTGAAAGGGGTCTTATATTATGTCATTTGGTTTAGCTGATTACTTATAAAGGTGTGGCACATGTTCTTCTAAAATCCAATGCATTCTTTTAAGAAGATTGTCTAGCTAATCTGTATTTCTTTCAGTGTATTATCCTTGTTCTGTCAGGCCTCATCAACAAGTTAATTTAAGTTTGTCCTTATTATCACTGAGAATAAAGCAAATAGTTTTGTGCATGGCTTCTATAATTGCCTGTTTACTCCCAGATGGGATGATAAGCATTATTGCAAGCATCCTGAGTAATTAATAGGCCTGAAACCCTCTATTTAATGAAATAAACAATCAAACATTCCTGACTGCCCTACAGAGAAAAGTGTATTATGAGAAAAGTTTAGTTTAAATTGCTTACAAAGCAATATGTTTAGTGTAGATCCTTACATTTAGCAAAGCATTACAATAATTATAAAAACTATAGCCAACAATAAAACTGCATTAAAACATTACTGTGTTATTTAATTGTAAAATCCTTTCTATTATACTCTTATGAAGAAGTAAGATGGTACAGGCTGTTGCAATTATGGGTATGGGAAAATGTCCTTTGGTATGGTAATTTTGCATGCATGTCCACAGTTATGTCCCTTGTTCACTGTCCTAACCCACATCAATCTCAGCTGAAACTATGACCACTTTTTTGGCAGATGGGGAGAGGTTTGGTCAGTGTGACAGAGTTTATAATATTGCTGATAAATTTAAAGCGGAACTGTACTGTAGAATTAGAACAACTGTGAGCAGACATTGTTACGTCTTTTCTGCAATTAAACAAACTTACCTTCCTGTTTGCAAGCTGCTCATGCCTCACTGCTGAAATTAATTAAGGTGTTATGTCATTCTTGCCCGGTTAAGTTGGCTAATCCCAAGACGAAAAGTGGACAAAGATGTTGGTGCTCTAAGGTGGAAAACAAGTCAATTCAGTTTTATTTTAAATAGTTTACATGGTCAGCAACTTTATCCGTTTTTTTATTGTTGTTTCCTTTGGGGAGGTCTCCTATCTCAACCCCAAAGAAAAATCTAGAACTAAAGCCTCGTACACATGCGCAGATTGTTGGCCAACCAACGTTCAACTTTTTTCCAAATTGGCTGTTGGCAGTTGTGTCTAGTGTACTGAGGGTAGGTAAATAATCGGCCAACAAAGCCGAACGTAGTGACGTGTTACGAGCGTATAAAGAGGAAGTTCAGGTCAATGTGATTTGTGATTTACGAACACAGGTTTACATGACCAGACACTTCCTGGATTCCGAGCATGCATGTTTGCACTTTTGTTGGGCCAACTTCTGTACACACGAGCCAACAATTATCCAACGCTTTGTTGGCCAACAAAAATTTTCTAGTCTTGTCAGCCAACTTCTTTTGGCCAACAATTGGAAATTGGCTGTTGGATCATGCGTACTAGCAGTTGGATTATCGGCCAACAGGCTGTTGGACAACCGTTGTTGGCCAATTGTTGTACCGTGTGTACTGGCCTTAAGAGGAAATCCCAACTTTGACAGTTGTCACCAGAAGATGTGTCTCTGTTGGAAAATGCCCCCTTTAATCTTGCTTAGATCACATGTTTAAGAGCCCATTCATACCACAATCTATGGCACCCATTTCTAATGTTGATGCATTTTGGGGTGCACTGTCTTAGATAGTCTATTCAAATTAAATTGGCTGTAATGCACCTCCATGCATTAAAAAATAGGTGCTGTTTACAATTTTTTGCAGTGCAGAGCAAAGCATCCATTGGGGTGGTTTGCCCCTTCCCACAAGTTCTTTTCAGCTGTTCAATATAACAGGTGTTTTTATTGGCCAAAAGCAAAAGGTGGGAGAAGGAATGAGTCAACCCTCAACACTACCACGAATTATCAAGACTTGGTTGTTATAGGTGCAGGTATGGGTGCCCGCATTGTACTTTTAGAGCTTTCTCAATACCATTACACTAGTGATACATGGTGGGAGGCCAGCGGGGGAGCCAATCAGCGGCAGAACGGGGATCTGCCTGTGTAAACAGGCAGATCTCCGTTCTGACAGGGGAGATCCCACAGATCCTGTCTTTCTACTATGTAGGAAGACTGATCTGTGTGTTTCTCCAGACAGCCCATCCTCCATACAGTTAGAAAACACCTCCCAGGGAACACATTTAACCCCTTGTTCACCTCTGATGTGAATCCCTTCCCTGCCAGTGTCATTAGTACAATAACAGTGCATATTTTTAGCACTGATTACTGTAATAATGTCACTGGTTCCCAAAAAAAGTGTCAACAATGTCAGTTAGGTGTCCAATCTGTCCACCGCAATGCCGCAGTCTCGCTAAAAATCACTGATTGCCGCCATTATTAGTAAAAAAAATAATAATAAAAATGCCATAAATCTATACCGTATTTTGTAGACGCTATAACTTTTCTGCAAACCAATCAATATACGCTTATTGCGATTTTTTTTAAAAAAATATGTAGAATACATATTGGCCTAAACTGATGAAGAAATACTTTTTTTTACATTTTTTTTTGGATATTTATTATAGCAAAAAATATTGTTATTTTTCAAAATTGTCGCTCTTTTTTTGTTTATAGCGCAAAAAATAAAAACCGCAGAGGGGATCAAATACCACCAAAAGAAAGCTCTATTTGTGGGAAAAAAAGGACATAATTTTTGTTTGGGTACAACGTCGCACGACCAATTGTCAGTTAAAATGATGCAGTGCTGTATCGCGAAAAATGGCCTGGTCATGAAGTGGGTAAATCCTTCCAGTCCTTAAGTGGTTAAACCGAAACTCCACTTTTGTTGAGAAAAAAACATTCCCCTCTGGGTGATCTATGTACCTTACAGAGTTTTTAACAAACTTTGTTTCAGATTCCTACCTTTTGTTATTCTGAAGAAATCCCTGTGTGCTTCTCTGTATCCATGTGGGAAAGTGAATCTAAGGCCCTTTCACACATGGCATGTCCGTCTTGATGTCCAACTGACACTTGCTCAGTGGGGGATCGATCCATTGATTTCTGCTGAGCAGGCGAATGGCAGATTTGTCTCCGCTCACTGTGCAGACAGAACTGTCAGATCCCTGCTCTCCTCTATGAGGAGATTGGATGAAAACGGACCGCCTTTCTGTTTTCATCCGATTCCATTTGATCCGATCCACCAAATGGATAGAAAATAGGGTCTCTATCTTTCTGGTTTTGGCAGACCGTATTGGATCAGATAGCGGCGGATGTCAGCGGACATGTCACTGATGTGAATGTAAAAATATGTAAATCGCTGCGTAAATTGACAGCGCTAAATAAGTACCTGAAATAAATAAATAAATGTCACCACTGACATCCATCGATCCATAGAAGTGAATGGAGCGTTCGATCAGGTCCGCCTGAAAAATGGACAGCATGTGTGAAAGGGGCCTAATAGGAGTGATTTCATAATTATCAATCAGCTGTGCACCTGCAGGGCTCTAATGAGAGAAGCTGCAGGGTCTGCATCCCTTTAGACATGATATCCTATTGGCAGTATATCACCAAAAATGACATTTTTGTTGCAGGGGATGCCTGAAATCTGACTTGTATCTTAGTGCAGATTTCAGAGAAAATTGGTGAGCCAATCACACAAGCAGGAAATTATGTGTCTGGGGGGGCGTTCTGTATACCATCTATCTACAGAACACCTCCAGGTAGCCATTTTGCATTACATTTTTGGAAAATGAAGGAGCTGCAGATTAAAAAGGAAAGGTCATTTTTAATAACATTCAATTACAATTGTATATGCTATATTATTTTTTTCTTTATTTGCTATTGTTTTTTTCCCCCCACGAAAGTAGAGTTACCGTTTAAAGTTTTAGTAAAGTCCCAAACCAGAAAATACACCAACTTTTTGTTGAGGTATTTTGATCCAGAAATAGCTAAAAGGAGTTCCATTCCTTCTACACTCAATTAAAAAAAAATGACTATACATTAAGCAGTGTTCTCGTTGGCCATGAAAAGCATCCACTCTCTTTTCCCCTTTCTATTTTTTAACACTGAAAAATATCCTGTGTGCCTTGCAATTTCCCTGTAGAAGGAAAGCCAATACCTGGTGGTAACAATGTAGGTGATAAATCACATCAGGCAATATAGATAAGGCTCCAACAATTCAATTACATGCAGGACCTCTTTATCAAGGTGAGTCCACACAGAAGAATGTGATCACCGTATAAAAAATACAACCTGTCTTTTCTAGCTCAGCACTGTATTATGGAACCACTTATTCCCCGCAGTCTGTGCCCCATGTAAATGACTGCAGAATTTGATGCAATACATATCCGCGCTTGGCTGTGACAATAGTAGTAAGATCACAGTGGCTCCTTGGGGTCAATAAAAAAAAAAAAAAATGTTGGCATTACACACTACAGATTTTTAAGAGGACCAGTCATTTATCCAAGCATGAATATTCTGTTTAATTATTGCATCATGGTATTAATTGTATAATATTAATTATTATAGATGTTGATCATGGGGTTTTTGTTGCCCTTATTTAACTTTAATTGCTTTAAGTGTTACTAAACCCACAACAGTAAAATCAGTCTGTATATGCAGCATAGCATGCTTGTTATACTCACTGTGGAAATTAAGGGGCTAATCCTCTGCATTGTGTAAAAAAGCTGTTTGATCATGTATGGACACATCCTGCCCCTCCTGCACTGTCTATCTGGGGAAGGCCAGCTTAACACAGACAGGGTAGCTGACCTGCACATGCTCAGTTGTGTCTTTTATGCTGGAGAGAACATTTACTTGTTCTCAGAGATAGCCAGGTCACATGATATTGACATCACACATGTGGGCATGTATACAGGCTGTAGTGGAAATCTTCTCCTACTTGAACTCTCAGCACTGGACAAACTGTGCAGTGTATTATGGACCATGGTATACAGATCATCCAAAAAGGTATATAGTAGCAGTAATTTAATGTAAAAAGAAGATTTATTAGCTGTGGGCACTGTGGGGGGCAGATGAACTATTTTTATATTACTGGGTTTAGTAACACTTTAATCTGTCCAACTAAAGTGCTTTAAAGCCCAACTCTGTGCTGTCCCCTCCAGCATATGCAGGATATCATGTTTGTTTAGGAGGGATCTACCTTGATCAGTCCCACAGGCTTCCTTCCTGGCAGTTCTGGTTGTGACAATCAGTCACAACCCCTCTTGTTGACAAAGTCATGTACGATGCAGGACCAGCAGCCACTGCTGGTTCTACTTTGTATGTGATGAAGTCAAAAGCCCACCCAAAATCAAGCTTGGGGAAGAAGAGGACCATAGAGCATTGCTCTCTGTTAGATCCCCCTAAAACAGGACCATCTTTAATATTGATTGGACCCTGGGCAAACATTTTATTGGGCCTTCTGGAATCCTCTTATCAACTATTTGAGGACTGTGCGGGCTCAAGGGGAAACTGCTCTGTGCCCACCAACAATGACTGGGCCCAGGGCAGCTGCCCCTTTTGCCCTGTGTTAAAGACGAACCCTGCCCTAAACAAAATGAGTATATATATGGGGTGGGGGGGATATTTAAAATATAAAATTGGAGTTTAGCTTTATCTTTTTGTTAGGGCTACAGTGACCATTCTAGTCTAGCAGTTGCTGCCCTGTGAACTGACCGACCTTACACCTTGCACAGATAGTGAGGTCAGGCAGTTGACAAGGCAGCAATTATTGCAGTTCAGAAGGCCTCTGATCCCATGACTTTTAAGTGTTATGATGGGCGGGATTTACACCTGTAGAATTTTATTTGAATGGAAAAGCATACAATTCGATGGTGCCTTCATGGATTCAAATAATTTGGAAATCATTTGTAAATATCATGTCAAAGTCTCGATTTTTGTAGAAATAACATTCTATTTCCGGATTTGCCAAGTGCATGCGCATAAGATTTGTTACACTTTTCTTAGCCAGGAGCAAATTCAGCTATTAGAAATTTGTTTATTTCTATTAGATCTGACAAAAATTTTCCAACCTTGTCCTTTCCTTTTTACACTCCCTCTGGTAGAAATTGATTGTTGAGTTGTCCCCTATAACTCTTAGATAGTCAAACAAATGTTCTGAAAACAATATCTTTCGTATGAAATTATACAGGTGTAAAGCTAGATTTCGGCTAAACGGTGTAAGTAAAGCTAAATAAGGAAGAGAATAAGCTTACATGTTCTGGTTCATGCATAAACCCAGTGGTGGCTATTCCCTTAGGGTTCATGTACACAGGGCAGGAAAACCTTTTCTGAACGCTGGAAATTTCACAGCTGGAAACCGACAGGGAAAAACGTCCGCTTTACAGTTTATGCGAGTTTAGCAGCGTTTGTGAGCGTTTGAGATTAGAAGCATTTTTTACCACTTCAGCTCCAGAAGGTTCTACCCTCTTCCTGACCAGATTATTTTTTGCGATACGGCACTGCGTTGCTTTAACTGACAATTATGTGGTCGTGCTGCGCTCTACCCAAATAAAATTGATGTCCTTTTTTCCCACAAATAGAGCTTTCTTTTGGTGGTATTTGATCACCTCTGTGGTTTAAATTTAATACGCTAAAAACAAAAAATGGCCAACAATTTTGAAAAAAACAACATTTTTTACTTTCTGCTATAAAACATTTAATAAAATGTTGGCACTGTCCCAAAGACCATCAACGGCATCCACATCCCATTGAATAGTTAAACATATGAAATAAGGAGGGATGGTATGGCCTCATCTAGAGGTCAATCAACCACAGGACTTTAGAAGATGCCGTTGATGAGGTGAGCAATCAATACACCAGTATATAAAAACATACAATTCATTTAGAAATAAGGGTAAAAAGATATAAATTCATAGATACAAATTCATACAGTGAGGATATACAATTCACATGATACTTGGAATAGGAAGAGGAGTGTGGAGCAATCCAACATTTCACAGATATTCACTGCTTCTTCAAGGTAGCTCCAGGCTTCCTGAATCTAATACTTAATGTACATACAATGCCATTAACATTTTTAAGTATCACGATTTTATATTACTGTCTCTAATTTCATTATAGACCATATCATAAATGCTCACCAGAGTATATATATTGATGGAACCATTCCCCACCGTTCACAGGGCAAGTCATCCCCCAATAGGGCAAGATAGGCAATAGCGCTTGAACTAATTACTGTGTCTGGTGGAGACTGGACCACATCAGCAAGCCAAGGTCAGAAACGAATTGGAAGGGATGAAGGGACCAGGGAGAGGACAAACAACACCCCATCCACAAGGTATAAATCCCTAAGGCAAAAATATAGAAAAGTATACTGCTTGTAATAAAGGTACATAAATATATCCCCCATCAACACCCTGCCATCATTACGGCTATTGGTGACAAAGATAGGGAGTTATCAAGTGCCATGTCCATATAGGCCAGCTGTACAGTGGTAAGCATACCTTTCTCCGGCTAAATCTCGTTCTACTACGGCATAGGATGCCACCAGGTGATCACCCTGGCTGGCTCTGATCATCAACGGCCAAATGCGGTCCCACCGGTACGGCTACCTGACGTCACTTCCGGTGTGGGCGCTGCTGAAGGGGTGATTCTGCAAGCGCGCCGACACTTCCCTGCACCACGCTCCCTGTGTGGGCATGCTTGCATAATTGCCCCGGAAGTGATGTCAGGGAGCTGCGCCAGCTCCGTCACTTCCGGCGGGACCGCATTTAGTGGTTGATGGTCAGAGCCAGCTAGGGTGATCACCTGGCGGCATGCTATGGCGTAGTAGGACGCTGATTGGCTCCAGACAAAGAGGATGATGTGCAGGTACGTGATTATGCGCTTAAGGGCCGCCCTGCCGCATTACATGTACGTGGCAGGTCCCTAAGTGGTTAAAGATAACCTTGGGAGACCCTTCCAAATACCCACAAAGTATGAAAATCAACTACATTATGAACTATTTCAGCCATTCTATGAGAGAAGAGACAGCAGCAGCAGAGAGAGCAGTGTACTTGAAGATAGCTGTCTTATTTTTGTGTTTTCACTATGGATCCCATCATGAGCATGTGTGATGTTGCTGTTGTTGAGGCTCCGACGATGTAGAAAACTGTGAGGATCAGAGTTCATCACTACTGGACTCACCCATGCAGGCAACACCATGTGGTGAAATTTATGTTTTTTCAACATTTATGTTAAAAAATTATCAGAAATGTTTTCCCCTTTAAAAAACGCTTATAAATGCAAACACGCATTAAACGCAGTTTACTGCAGTTAGACATGGTTACAAGCATTTGACATTTGAAATGCTGGTAAACTACAGTCCAGAACGCGATTTTTCTGCTTTTAAAAAAAGTCAGTAAACTCAACTGCCTCTAACCTACTATAAACGACTCAGCGTACATACACATAAGATAACATAAAGGAGAGTTCAGGGGCTGCTGAAAAAAATGCCCAACTGCTCCTAAACTTCAGCTGTAGTGCACATGAGACCTTAAAGGGATTGTAAAGTCGGAAAGTTTTTAATCTTATTGCATTCTATGCATTAAGATAAAACGTCTTTTGTGTACAGCAGCCCCTCTCAGGCCCCCTAATACTTACCTGAGCCCCATCTCTGTCCAGCGATGTCTACGAGTCCCTCGACCAATCTGGGACTCTCCTCCTCATTGGCTGACACACAGCAGCGGCGTCATTGGTTCCCGCGACTGTCAATCACAGTCAGTCAATCAGTGGAGAGAGGGGGTGGGCCAAATGGCAGCTCCGTGTCTGAATGGACACACGGAGCTGCAGTTCGGCTCAGGTGCCACCATAGCAAGCTGCTTGCTGTGGTGGCACTCGACAGGAGGGAGGAGCCAGGATCACAGAAGAGGGACCCGAGAAGAAGAGGATCCGGGCTGCTCTGTGCAAGTCCACTGCAACAGAGGAGGTAAGTATAACATGTTTGTTATTTTTATAGGAAAAAAAGAGACTTTACAATCACTTTAAGGTTTTGATAACTGAGTCTACAGTTATCAGAGAATTAGTTCATTAGAATAACATTTATAAGTTTTGTTTTTACTAGTTGTAATGGTTTCTTATTTTTCAAATAAACATTTATAACAGGCTACACCCATGACCCAAATGTCACTGCACTGGGTTTTTGAATAGAGTACAGTTTGCCTACAGACTGCCTCTCTCTAATTTACATATTTTCCCTTTTTGAACAGAGTAGGCTGGGGAAGGGGGGAGGGGGGATTTTAATTTATGACTAATTCAGTTCTGTGTGTAGACTATGAGCTTGAGTTATTGAACTCTATGAACAACAGGCATTTTATAGAGCCTAAGAACAGAAAAGGTAATTATGTGAAAAGGAGTCAATATCTGCTAACTTGAAATCAATAGAAACATATTAATGTGCAACATTTCCGTTCCAATTTGAATTCTGCTGTCAAAACACCATGTAGTGGCGGGGTGCCAGTTAATAAGGTTTTATGTTAAATACTCCACAAGGAAAGTAGATTAAAGTGAGGTGAAAATGTTGTACAAAGTTTAGAGAAACCAACTAATCACAATAGAGGCAAGTTAAGGGGAAATATATCTTCTAGTGAGTTATCAGCCTTGGCAAAGCATTAGAATCCACTTAAGACTGCATTAACGCCTTGCAATTTTTTGTTCAACCTCTTTACTATGCTTTTCATTAAGTCCAGAACTCTTCGTCCTGCGGCTTATTATAATTAAAATGCTCATTATTTTATTATGCAGGCCATACTGACAGGCCAAAACCTATTTTTAAGGAACAAGCAGCCACAAAATAAAAGATAACACATTCTATAATAGACTGTCCATAAAGACTATTGAGTGAGTGTCTAATTAATAGCCATCATACAGTGCTGTTATTATTAATATTATAAAAGATTACATACAGCGCTGTTATTATTATTATTATTATCATTATTACTAGAATTATTATAATGGCGACTGTTTGTTCAGCACTTTACAAAATAAAGAAAGGCAGCACAATTACAATACAATTCAGTACAAAAGGGTTAGAAGGGCCCTGCTCGTTAGAGCTTCCAATCTGAAAAGGGAAGGGGCAAGTGACACAAAAGCTAATTAATGTGAGGGAAAGAGTTGATTAAGTAAATAAAAGTACTGGGTTTAGGTGGTGTCAGGATAGGGTACCCTGAACAGATGGTAGGAGATGGCTGGACAGAATGGGGTAGGGAGTTTCAGAGGATGGAAGAGGCATTGGAGAAGTCCTGGAGGTAAGCATGGGAGTAGATGATGAGAGAGCTAGAGATCAGGAGGTCTTGATGGTAAGCAGTCATGAATGATGCAGATGACGGGGATGCTGCATCATTCTGAAGTATGAAGGGCGCTGTGATTGCGCCCTCTCACATGGTGGGCCCATGACACCCTGCATGCACAGTATCTCCTCGGTCTATCAACCCTTGGTATCAATCTACCTGGAAAATTAAGGCTATTTTATGGTGAAAAACAAGTGTTAAAGTGGAGTTCCACGCTTTTTTTTATTAAAAGTAAGCAGCTACAAAAAGTGTAGCTGCTGACTTTTAATAAACAGTAACTTACCTGTCTCCCGGTCCAGCGACGGCTCCTCCTGACGGCCCCGCCATTCCTAGTGTGGGCACCAGGGCCGGCTTCACAGATGGGCATCCAATGCGCATGCGCGAGTCGCGCTGCGCATTCCCTAGTGGCCAGGCAATCTTCTGGGACCTGTGACGTGTCCCAGAAAATTGCCAGGAGGGAGGGGCTGCCTAGAAGGAGAGGAGGAGTCGCCTAGGCGGCCCAGAGCCGGAAGGACAGGAAGTCCCTCTGAAACCTGGGGATACACTCCCCCCCCCAAAAAAAATGACATGCCAAATGTGGCATGTAAGGGGGAGAGGAGTGCTTAAAGCGGAAGTTCCATTTTTGGGTGGAACTCCGCTTTAAGTTGAACTATACTGTATTCGCAACGCCCGCCTCTCCAAATCAATTTTTTATGATTTCTCCTCCTACAAGCAAGCTCCCAGTGCTGGAAAACAAACAAGAACTGAACAAGCCTAAATATAGCCATACACCTCTTGATTTCTTTCCTTCAGGCTAACAGATTCCTCCATCCATGCTGTTCAGTGGGATATTGCACAATGGATTTTTGTGGAACAAAGCAGTGCCGCAAGGACAATACTCTGCTCAGATTTTGGCCAAGCCAGAAGGAACTTGATGAAATTCAACCAGTATTTGGCCAGCCTAATTGTTTGCTGGCCTCCCCAATGTCATCCTAATTTCTAATGATTTGTACATTGTTATACTCTCAATAAAGGATTGTAATACCGCATTGAAAGTTGCATTTATTCCGGACTCCTCCCTCCTCATTCAAGCACCTCTCGTGGACACAAAAGACCGATACTGTCGTAGCAGAAAGGTAACAGCCCAAACCCCCTGAGGAGGGGCAACCTACTGAAAGCGATCCCTTTCTTACTCCCCATGAGACCACCCCCCACCTACCACTGACCGAGTAAATCAGTCCAGCGCGGCCTCCAGCTCAAACGACTTCACTTCTAATAAGCAGGGAATTTTGGGGAGCTGGTATAAAGATTATTTAAAGTGGAACTTTACTCTCTCAATCAACAATAACTAATTATTTTCACTATAATCCTTATGCTATTAGCCTTAGTAAATAGATAGGAAGGCTTTCCTTCAGGCTAACAGATATTTACTATACTTATACTTGTACTTTATATTTACATATTTACTTGTGTTAAACTATTTAATTTTTTTTACTTTTTTTTTCAGTTGCTTCCTGGTTTCTGGCCTAGACCAAAATAACAATCCCAAGAGTCTTCATCTGCATTTTTTCTAACATCTGGGGGAGGGGCTTTCTCAGCTAAGCACACCCTCCCGCCTGCATATGCAAGCTAAGGGCACTGGGCAGTTGGATTCCAGGAAGTAAAGAAGAAGAATCATCTGCCATTACTCAAAAGGGCTTGGCCAGAAATGCTAGGGGGGTGTTTTTCAAAGTGATTTCTCAACAAAATAAAGTGTGGAGGCATAGATGGATATGGGAGTTTGCTTTAAATACTAATAAAATAAATAAAAAATAATTTTTGGCTTGTGGTGTTTAGATACAGTTACAGTATCTCACAAAAGTGAGTACACCCCCCACATTTTTGTAAATACTTTATAATATCTTTTCATGTGACACTGAAGAAACTTTGCTACAATGTAAAGTAGTGAGTGTACAGCTTGTATAACAGTGTAAATTTGCTGTCCCCTCAAAATAACTCAACACACAGCCATTAATGTCTAAACTGCTGGCAACAAAAGTGAGTACACCCCTAAGTGAAAATGTCCAAATTGGGCCCAATTAGCCATTTTTGCTTCCCGGTGTCATGTGACTCATTGGTGTTACAAGGTCTCAGGTGTGAATGGGGATCAGGTGTGTTAAATTTGGTGTTATCGCTCTCACTCTCTCATACTGGTCACTGGAAGTTCAGCATGGCACCTCGTGGCAAAGAACTTGCTTTACATAAAGATGGCCTAGAATAAATGAAGATTGCCAAGACCATGAAACAGAGCTGCAGCACTGTGGCCAAGACCATACAGCAGTTTAACAGGACAGGTTGCACTCAGAACAGGCCACGCCATGGTTGACCAAAAAGTTGAGTGCACGTGCTCAGCGTCATATCCAGAAGTTGTCTTCTGACGTATGAGTGCTGCCAGCATTGCTGCAGAGGTTGAAGGGGTGGGGGGTCAGCCTGTCAGTGCTCAGACCATACACCACACACTGCATCAAATTGGTCTGCATGGCTGTTGTCCCAGAAGGAAGCCTTTTCTAATGATGATGCACAAGAAAGCCCGCAAACAGTTTACTGAAGACAAGCAGACTAAGGAGTTGGACATGGATTACTGGAACCATGTCCTGTGGTCTGATGAAACCAAGGTAAACTTATTTGGTTCAGATGGTGTCAAGTGTGTGTGGTGGGAACCAGGTGAGGAGAACAAAGACAAGTGTGTCTTGCCTACAGTCAAGCATGGTGGTGGGAGTGTCATGGTCTGGGGCTGCATGAGTGCTGTCGGCAATGGGGAGCTACAGTTCATTGAGGGAACCATGAATGCCAACATGTACTGTGACATACTGAAGCATGATCCCCTCCTTTCGGAGACTGGGCCGCAGGGCAGTATTCCAACGTGATAACAAACCCAAACACACCCCAAAGACAACCACTACCTTGCTAAAGAAGCTGAGGGTAAAGGTGATGGACTGGCCAAGCATGTCTCCAGACCTAAACCCTATGGAGCATCTGTGGGACATCCTCAAACAAAAGGAAGGAGGAGAGCAAGATCTCTAACATCCACCAGCTCTGTGATGTCATCATGGAGGAGTGGAAGAGGACTCCAGTGGCAACCTGTGAAGCTCTGGTGAACTCCATGCCCAAGAGGGTTAAGGAAGTGCTGGAAAATAATGGTGGCCACACAAAATATTGACACTTTGGACCCAATTTTGGACATCTTTTTTTCAGATCCTCAGAGAGTTCTTTGCCATGAGGTGCTATGTTGAACTTCCAGTGACCAATATGAGAGAGTGAGAGCGATAACACCAAATTTAACACACCTGCTCCCCATTCACACCTGAGACCTTGTAACACTAATGAGTCACGTGACATCGGGAAGGCAAAATGGCTAATTGGGCCCAATTTGGACATTTTCACTTAGGGGTGTACTCACTTTTGTTGCCAGTGGTTTAGACATTAATGGCTGTGTGTTGAGTTATTTTGAGGGGACAGCAAATTTACACTGTTATACAAGTTGTACACTCACTACTTTACATTGTAGCAAAGTGTCATTTCTTCAGTGTTGTCACATGAAAAGATAGAATAAAATATTTACAAAAATGGGAGGGGTGTACTCACTTTTGTGAGATACTGTAAGGTACTGCTAGCAATATTCAAACACATATTATGTGATAGGGAAAGTACTCAGGTAGTTTACCTCTAACTGTCAAGATGGTAATTTTATTAGTTTAGTTGACTGATTACATGCATTAATAAAAAATATCTTAATGTATTTTTTTCATAGACTTTGGGTTCAAGCTTTATTAATCATGTATCATTTACAAACTGCCTGTAAATTTTTGGACTGATGGCAATGCTATTAGGCCATCATCTTCTAAATATACATGTTTAATCTCTCTGGCCGATGTACTTGACCTCTGTCTGTCTGGTGTGATTGCAAAATCGGTTAAATTGCCTCACACCATCCACTGATAACTGTTTTCCTAACTCTGGGCCTTGATGCCACTCCAGGAAGCTTTGATCCCATAGACCAAGATGGATGGCCTGTTTACATTATAATTTTCTTTTAATCTTTATTGTACTGTGAGAACCAGCCTGAGCCACCAGAACATTTATATATTCTATGAAGAGTTTATCATATGACCATCTGATCAGCGCTATATGCACAATACTGTGAGAACACTTATAGGAAGATTCCGCCCCATAAGAGAGCCAGGTCACCCATGTGAAAAACCATAGATGGATGCTGCCATTCTGACTGCCAAGCTCCAAAACTTTTTTTAAATTATGGAGAGAATGGAGAGGAAGTAGAATGCTTGGCAGTTCTTATTGCTGTCTGTGCCTACTTTAGGCAGATTCACCCTATTTGTCCTGTTTGCCCATTTAATTGAAAGTGAAAGTAAAAGAAAATCCCAGATTTTCGGTTTTCCCCCAGAAAAGTAATAGAGGGGAAATCTTCCAATGGGGTCACAAGTTCTGCTGACCTGTGGTCCCTATGGAATTCCCTTAAGTTGCAGGGATTTCCCCCTACTTCCTGTTTGGCTATGGGACAGGAAATGAAGGGGAATATCCCCCCCCCCCAAAAAAGCTGACAAGGGTTATAACCCTCACTTACTCTATCCAAAATGAAATAATTCTATGTTAATTGTTATGACTTCGCTACTGCAGATGTAGTGTGTGACCTTGGCAGACAGTGCATTTTAGACAAAACCAGAGAAAAATTCCAAGCTCAACTTGCTAACCAACCAAATTAACTTGTCTAACAATATGTGTTAGGCCCCTTTCACACAGGCTTATCCGTTTGCGGACTCTGCTCTGCTCATCGGGGATCCGCTGAACCCCGATGAGCCGGTGGATGACAGATCTGTCTCCACTCACTGTGCAGAGACAGATCTGTCAAAGCCCCGCTGTCCCCTATAGAGATCGGATGAAAACAGATCCGCCTGTCCGTTTCTCATCCAATCCGCTCCAATCCGATTCTACCGACGGATGGAAAATCGGGTTTCCATCCATCTGGATTTCACGGATCGGATCGGAGAGCAGTGAATGTCAGCGGACATGTCTCCGCTGACATCCGCCGCTCCATAGGGCTGCAACGGACAAGCGGACCTTAAAACAGGGGTTTAGTTAGCACACATTTGCAAACGCCTGTGTATTGCTTGTAGTCCTAGCACTACTGAATTTATGAGTGATTCCTCAGTGGAAGCACATGCATTCTGATGGATAGATGAGGGACGGGTGGCTTGGAGGTAGCCCAATCCCCCTTAAAGGCACAGGGGCAGATTGGACACCCAGCATATAGCACAATGGAAGCAAGCGTGTCCAGTGTGTCCCCTGGCCAAACTTAAACCTCGTACACACGGTTCGACGGTCGTACGACCGAATGGACCAAATCGTATGTTGGCTGTTGTATCTCGCATACTGACATGCACTACACGATCGTACCACCAAGCCGAACATAGTGACGTGTTCAGAGGCGGACTGACAACCCATGGGGCCCCCGGCAGTAGAAGATCATGGGGCCCCCCTGTCCACACTCAAGCCGAACAAAACACCACCTACTTATTGCACTGCGCCCACATTACATACGTTCGCCCTTACAGATGTGGGAAAGGTGTCCTGAGTGCCCACGCTAGCGTGCCCCTGTCAGGCCAGGTACCGGAGCTCAGTGCTGGAACTTGGTCTGGTATTGGGCTCCAGGATCAGCACAGATTCCTTGGGACTGAAGTACCAGGAGCCTCTCATGGGGCCCCCTACTGGCCAAGGGCCCTCGGGCAGTGCCCCTGGACGTGTTATGAACGTATAAAGAGAAAGTTCAGGTGCATGTAATTTGTGTCCGGCCATTCCTGACTTCTGAGCATGCGTGTTTTGCACAATACAACTTGTTGGACCAACTTCTCTGTACACACGATACAACGGTCGTACGACTGCTTGTTGGTACTACCAAAGTTTTCTAGTCTGCTCATCCAACTTCTGTTGTACGACCGTCGTATGTAGGCTGTTCTAATCGCACGTACTAATGGTCGATTTAGCATACAACAGTCATTCGTAGGACCTGTTGTATACGATCGTCGACTCGTGTGTACGAAGCTTTACACCAGTAACAAAGAAATGGCCCCTGCCCCCACCTATAACTGGCCTTCACAGCAAGGAGCACATGGAAGGACAAACGCATGAAAGTCAAAACCAGAGAAAAATTCCAAGCTCAACTTACCAACCAGTCTGTTAACCAACCAAATTAACCTGTCCAACAGTATGCGTTAAAAACAGGGGTTTAGTTAGCACGCATTGGCGTAAGCTGCAAGGCCTCTTCAGAGCACCCTGTGTATCGCTTGCAGTCCTATCACTACTGAATTTATGAGTGACTCCCCAGTGGAAGGGCATGCGTTTGCAAATGCGTGCTCACTAAACCCCTGTTTAGTTTTGTATTGTAACTGTAATGTTTGCATTCATTTTGTAAAGTGCTGCACAAACTGTTGGCAATATATAAATCCTCTATAATAATAATAATGTTGGACAATAAGGCCTGGCTCGCAGTCTCCATTCTAATTCATCCCAAAGGTGTTCTACTGGGTTGAGGTCAGGACTCTGTGCAGGCCAGTCAAGTTCCTCCACCCCAAAATCACTCATCCATGTCTTTATGGACCTTGCTTTGTGCACTGGTGCGCAGTCATGTTGGTACAGGAAGGGGCCATCCCCAAACTGTTCCCACAAAGTTAAGAGCATGAAATTGTCCAAAATGTCTTGGTATTTATTTATAGCGGAGGTCATAAATGACGCAGAGGGGATCAAATACCATCAAAAGAAAGCTCTATTTGTGGGGAAAAAAGGATGCAAATTTTGTTTGGGTACAACGTTGCACAACTGTGCAATTGTCAGTTAAAGTGACGCAGTGCCCAATCGCAAAAAGTGCTCTGGTCCTAAAGTGGGAAATCCTTCCGGGGCTGAAGTGGTTAAGGCCTCATGTACACTGCTGCGGGTAAACGGACATTTAGAAGCATTTGGGTATTTTTTTCAGCTGCCCCTGAACTCTCCTCTATATTATCTTATCAGTACATTTGCACAGGGTCGTTTAAGGTCGTTTCCAAGCAGTTGAGTTTAGAGGCTTTTTTTGGAACGCAAAAAAAAATGGGTTCAGAGTCATTTGAAACGCCAAACAGCTTGTAAACGCCGCTAAACGTGCCTAAACGCGGTAACTCCCATCTAGGACCTTTTCGTTTACAGGCGTTTCAATTTAAAAAAAATATGCTCCTAGATGCAAACGCGGCAAAACAGCACTAAACGCGACATGCAAAATGCGGCAAAACGGCCGTTTTAGACTCCGGCTTCGAGCTGTCAAAAAAAATCATTCAGGGGAAGTTGAAGCAGCGTCCTGTATAAATGGAGCCTAAATCATATTTATATAACTTTATCACGAGCGCGAATATTCACATTCATCACAAAGAGTTCCCTTCACTGGAACTAAGAGGTCAAGCCCAACCCCTGAAAAATAACCCCACGCCATAATCCCCCCTCCATCAAATGATTTGGACCAGTGCACGAAGCAAGGTCCATAAAGACATGGATGAGCGAGTTTGGGGTGGAGGAACTTGAGAGTCCTGACTTCAACCCAATAGAACACCTTTGGGATGAATTAGAGTGGAGATTGTGGGCCAGGCCTTCTCGTCCAACATCAGTGCCTGACCTCACAAATGCGCTTCTGGAAGAATGGTCAAACATTCCCATAGACACTCCTAAACTTTGTGGACAGCCTTCCCAGAAGAGTTGAAGCTGTTATAGCGGCAAAGGGTGGGCCAACTCAATATTGAACCCTACGGACTAAGACTGGGATGCCATTAACATTCATGTGTTGTGTAAAGGCAGGCGTCCCAATACTTTTGGTAATATAGCGTAGCTAGGATTTTTTTCTTGCTGAAGAGTTCAGAGTAGAGCATATATAAAAAAAGCTGCAAAGCTACAATTTTTTTTAAAGTAATACTATTTGAATGGTGGCATGTAACAAATATAAAGCACGTGTTATCTTAATTTGAATACAAACATGGAAATACACTTTAAAATTAGGAGGGATAAAGGGTAAAACTTCATATAAGCGGCTCAGTGTCCTTGTTGTAGATGCTAGTATCATTCTGATTTTTGGAAGTCTACTTCCGGGGGTGAACGCGCCTCAGACAGTGGGCACCCTGCCAAGATGTTGTTTATTTTTCATACCGGGCTATTATCTTGTATGTTGCAATGGTCACTTAGCCCACTTAAGCAATTTTTTTCTAGTTAGTAAAATATTCGCTCACCCACGGCTCACATAAAACATCTGGCTTCAACTGTTTTTGTGTTACTTTGTGTATGTCACGGTATGGTATATACTGACGTAAATGTATATTACAGTATATATAGAAAATGCAACACCCTGTCTAGCCCTTTACAGCATTTTTGAACGCCTAAACTGTTCAACATTACTATTATTTTATCATCCTAAAAAAGTAGATCTAAGCCCTAAATGAAAGCAGTATTTAAACCTAAAAGCAAACGTATTATATTGCAGCTTACCATTTCTTAGATTTGATTGCTGGATTTGTTTTTTTTTGTTTAGTCTCTTTCCCTTTCATTCTTATATAATGATCCAGCCAGTAAGTCTGTTGTTTTTCAAAAGAACAAGCTCTCTTCCAGATCTATCAGTTTACAGGGATGAGACAAATCATTTAACACTGCAGGGGCGCTTAAAATGATCAGCTTTAATTTATTCATATAAAACTTTTATCCCTAAAAGGAACAGAACTGTAAATGATTATAAAGTGGGAGCTGGAGTTTGGCTTCAATTTGTTAGTGTAGTTAAATCTGCTAATACATTTAACACTCCCCTACCTACATATTAAAGCGGAGTTCCACCCAGTTAAAAGTCAGCAGCTACAAAAAGTGTAGCTGCTGACTTTTAACAATCGGCCACTCACCTGTCCCTCGCTCCAGCGATGCAGCCGCCCGAGGGCTCGCTCTTCTCCCCCTTCCCTCAGCGGCGCCAGCATCACAAGTGTGGGCACCCGGCTTTGGCTTCAAAGCCGGGTGCGCACTGCGCATGTGCGTGTCGCACTGCGCCTTGTGAATGGCCGGCGTATCATCTGGGACCTGTGACGTGTCTAAGAAGATCGCCAAGAGGGAGGAAGGTGGACTTCCTTCCGGAGCCACAGCTCTAGGAGATGAAGTGGACCTGGGACCCTGTCCACCCCCCAAAAAAATAGCAGGCCAATTGTTGCATGTCGGGTGGGGGGGGGGTCACCTTCATTTAAAGCAGAAGTTCCACTTTTGGGTGGAACTCCGCTTTAACAATGCTGCTGTCTGCTATGCCCCCTGTGCTCATTCATCCAGAATGTAGGCACTCTAATACAGGAGGTGTGTTACTGGCCAGGTGAAAACAGATTGAAAAAAGCCTAAAAAAAAGAAATCTAATGCAGCCACCACATCTAATGATTGTAATGCTGTGACATATTACATTTTTGGTTTTGCGTTTATTACTGCTTTAATTACATTCAGTTATTTAGGAAATGCCTGAACAAGGATCATCTTTTTTTTTGTTTACAAGCTTTTATTAGAAGGTAATTGCACAAAAACAAGCTGTCAAGAAATACAAACTGTGAGAAAATATAGCTGTATATCTTATAAAACATTCTTTTACATAAAAAAAAAAAAAATGATCACACTTGAGTAATAGTACAATCATAAAATTGTAGAATATGTGTGGTAGAGGGTCATAGTATCATTGTTGTAGGTAGGGTCAGAAGAAGAGTTTGGACTAATGAGTATTAGGTACTTGTATTGGAAAAGGTGTTATCCCAGAGGGACCATTTTTCTTCAAATAGGTGTATGCTGTCCAGTACTGAGTGATATAAACGTTCTGTTAATCTGACAGTGTTCATTCTATTCAGTACTTGACGCCAAGAGACATTCTGTGATCGCCAGTTGCAGGCTATCATCCATTGAACAGCACTGCAGAGCGTGTGAATGAGCCTGGAGCAATATTTAGGTAATTCTGGGATGCTTTGATAGAGAACACAGATGTGAGGAGTGAGTGTGATCTGTTTCTTAGTTAATTTAACCCCTCCAGGTCCGCGCTATTGCCGAAATACGGCTCCAGCGTGGACCTGAAATGCCGGGAGGACGTCCATGGACGTCCTCCACTGCGCATGCTCCCGCGCGCCCCCTGGAGGCAGCGGCGGCGCGCGCACGCACACTGCCGCACACTGCGCGAGCATGCCCATGGGTCGGGCGGACTCGATGTCCGCCCGAGACCCGCGATCACTTTCAGGAGCCTCAGAACAGGGAACCGCCGTTGTAAACACGGCGGTTCCCCGTTCTTTGACAGGGGACATAGCAGATCTACTGATCCCTGTCACTGGGATCAGTTAGATCTGTTATGTCCCGACCAGCCCTGCCCCCCCACAGTTAGAACACAGCCAGGGAACATATTTAACCCCTACACTGCCCCCTGCAGGTTAACCCCTTCACTGCCAATGACATTTATACAGTAATCAGTGGACATTTAAATTTCTGATCGCTGTATAAATGTCATTGGTCCCAAAAATGTGTAAAAAATGTCCGACATTTCCGCCCCAATATCGCAGCCCCGATAAAAATCGCAGATCGCCGCCATTACTAGTAAAAAAAAAAAAAAATAATAAAAACGCCATAAATCAATTCCCAGTTTGTA